>OX465050.1:2257841-2467841 GCA_949841015.1 Aplysina aerophoba
GTTTAACCATGGTGCATGTGTGCATTACAGTTTTATCTTTCGCAGTGTTTCCTGCTTGTAGATATTCTTGTCTTGTAGTGCTGACATCGGGGTGCCAAACAAGAAGTGGCAAACTTGTGGCTGTGACAGTAGCTCAGCTAATCCCTTGCCAGCTAGTGCAGTTGGCCTGAATGGCATATGTAACATGTGGACAATGTAAAGCATTGTTTACATATGAATTTAATTGCTTCAAAATGCATAATATACGTACATACCTCCCATCTGCATGTACAATCAACTGGCCCTGTGCCAGGCATGAAAGAGCACTAACTGTGGCAAACGTGTTGGCGATATCCCTACTGGGTGATTGGCAATTGCTGTACACATTACACTGTCGCACTATCCCATTGAAGGACTCACATCTACATGAAAGAGATACAATGACTTATGTATACATAAATTTGTTGCAGCTTGGGTTGTTAGATGAAAGGCAGCAACTGTGCGTTATTTTTGGATAACGCACAGTTGCCTTATTTAGAAGCGTATAACGCATTGTTTTGCTTTATAACGCACTGCTTCAAATGGGGCTCTTATTTATGTGTCCAATCATTGTCCAACCTAATGCAAACGTTTATTCTTACACTTCAAGAAAACATCTTTGATGTTCATCACCTTGTGGACTTTCCCATGACAGTAGACAATATGACTGTTGCAAATGTATCCCATAGTGCAAGCATGACTCATTCATGCATGCATCATTCATGCATGCATCATTCTACTATTAATTGATCCACACCATGCTGCATGCCATGCTTTATAGGTAAGAAGTTTCCAGCAACTGTAGCTACTGTAAAACGCTCAAGTGATCATAACAATTTTGGCAATTCATACAATTGCTTAACTTTTAATGGACGAATCTCACTTTATAACGTTGCACTAAAACTGAGGAAGTTGTTCAGTGCTAGAAAAGCAATTTTCAAAACCCTTTCCTCTTGTGCTGCCGTTTCTTTCTGCCTCCTAGGCAAGATATTACTAGTCTCACGTATCCAGACGGCTTTCGCCAGGCGCAAGTGGCCTGGCTACGCGAGACTAGGCAAGATAGACGTTCACAGCCCAGTCCGTGCTTCGAAGAGTAGTTTTGGGCTGGTAGCCTGCTTGTAGCGATTCGAAGTCGTCGTCATTGACGAAAGAACATCGCGGTGCCTTTGCAGAACAAGAAACCGGCGTTGAAGCCA
This sequence comes from Aplysina aerophoba, assembly GCA_949841015.1. Lineage (NCBI taxonomy): Eukaryota > Metazoa > Porifera > Demospongiae > Verongiida > Aplysinidae > Aplysina > Aplysina aerophoba. The sequence goes on from OX465050.1 coordinate 2,259,056, forward strand.
CACGCTTTGACATTTCGTTCATTCTATCTCACGAAAAAGGCGTTCGCTGATTTCTATAGTAACGTCGGTCTCGTTCATTCGGTGAATTGATTCGACGGCGAAGGAGGTTTGGGCGTAGAGCGTTCCCTGGCGATTTGCAACAAGCCAGTTATCACATGGCCCCTCGGGCGCTTAGCTAATTTATCACCCTCGGGCGCTTCGCGCCCTCGGGTGATAAATTAGCCAGCGCCCTCGTGGCCATGTGATAACTAGTACATATATGAAGTACATACATGCATAAAGAGATAAGACCGAGTGCACTTCACTTTACTGTTCTGTGTTGTAATTTGCTGTGGGACCAAAAGCCATTATATTTTCAGGTAGATGCAAAAGAAGATGAACTTTCAACTTCTTCAGCATCTCTGGAGCTCAAGTCTGAACACAATCTATAAAATGCTGGACTTTCTGTACTCTTTCAGTATGGCCACTCTTAGTCATTGTGCCAGAGTAGCACATGCAAAACACTTGCACCAGAATGGTAAGTATTCTTGCCCACAAGATTTATACATGAATGTGTGCATGCTGTATTTTTATGACATACGTACATCAGAAAGAGCAATCCACAACTCCAACTGAGGTGGTGGCAAATAGGGCTCCAAGATGAAGGGGGCCATTTGGGCCCACACCTTGAAATCACGCCCCACAAAAGACTGGCTGTAGCGAGTCACATTGCTTGACATGCGTTCGGTAAATCCTGAATAATTACATGAAGCTGTCCAGGCTAGGATTTCCTTCTTCTGCGGTGGTCTCAGTGACTGGATGGTCTTCCCTAACAAGTACTTGTAGGGCCCAAGAAGTACCGTATGCAGAACTTCTACTGGCATGGATCTAAACATACATGAGAAACATTCCTGCATGAATACTATATATTATGCAATAGTGAGTCACATGGCGTGCCAGGAGTGCAGGAATCTCTTCTCTAATGTAATTTCTGATGAGACCAACATGTAGGGAGTTGTATATAAGAAACACCATACATGCAGTATATACTTGGTTATTCACAAAAATGTGTTATATATGTGTCATGAACCATATTTATATAATTTCATATTATTATATACAGTGCAAGTTATACATACTTATCATATGATGACGTCATACATCAAAGGAAGCCGCACGACTGGTAACAAAGTTACCACATGGCAGTAACCACCTAAGCGCAACAGTCCCTACCACGAAAACCTCCATATATGGCTTTAAGGCGGGGCTGCAGCGAATTTTCCCATGCCACCTTCCATATATAGCTTGCAATGAATACAATAAAGCTGCTGGCAAATACAATACAAACACAACGCTGTGTTTCTAAAAATAGTCAGCTAGAAGTCGAAAAGCTCTGCCAGGTCGATGCCAGTGAAGTCGTCGTGGTAGGGAACTGTTGCATTTGTCACTTGGGATACGGCTGGTAGTGAAGCGAACTGAAACGTACAATTGTTAAATGTACAGCCGCTGAACCCTGGTACGGACTGAGGAGCGAGAGGCGGCTGTGCAGTAGCAACTTGGTTGCAAGAGCTTTTGCCTGTCGGAGCACTGTCCAGTGCTTTACACACTTGTAGTTCTTGAAGAACATCTGTCCGCTGGTAATCTCTTAGCCCTTCAGTAGAGCGGTGTCCACTTCTTTCCATGGTAAGTTTGTCAGGAACGTTCGATTGAAAGAGTCTTGTCACCCCGTACGCCCTCAAACTGTGGTTGGTGTACTTTGTGGCAAGTTCGGCTTCCTCCGACATAGTGGTGTTTAGCTTCATGTAGAATATATCTTTAGCTTTCGCCTCTGGAGGGAGCTTGGATATGTACTTATATATCCAAAAGCAGTACATGGCAACGGTTGACATCTTCGCTCTCGTATTGATATACGACTTTACTTTCCTGTCGGATCTGTTTCAGCCCTCCGACATGATTCTTGGAAACATATTCCATGTACGTGTAGCAAACTAGATGCTTTCCGTTAACACCAACTACTTCACGATGGAACTGTGACAGTTTGAGGTCCCGGTGCTCAGATCCTCCTCTAAGACAGAAATTCTTTCCATTCAGAAAGAAAACGGTCCTTAGGAGTCCTGTGCGGTTTCAGGATCAAGAACTTCGAGTGCCCAGAGTTGATTCTCGTCTTCAGAGGTCAAAACGGGAGTCTTCTTGATAGTTGTGCCGATTTCAGCAGCGTGCAACTTGCGGTAAAGTGCATCAAGGAGATTTTGCAATTGCAGAAATTCTGGATCAGTTAGCAAGTTGACTGAGGACTTTGTTGCTTGCCTGATGTGGCGTTGTATGCCCATAACGTAGTGGTGAATGGTTTTAGGAGGGTACGGTTCGCCGTCTTTCTTTCGTGCTTCGCTTGCGAACTTGCATATCCATGCACACACCTGGGTCTTGTCGGTGGAGCTCAGAATGTTGTCCGGTACTGGATTTCCTGGGAAATGTGCATTTCTTGTGCTTGCCCAGTCAGAAAACAACTTCACACACTTCTGTGTGTCTAATGCTGTGTTCGGTGGGACGTATCCACACTTGAAATCTTCAAAATCTTCTTCATCTATATCAAAAGGTAAATCCTTCATTGAAAGCTGCTTTCTTTTCGCCATTCCTTGCTTCTCTCTTGCATGCAACTGAATTGAAAAAAACGTGCTTTTTAGGGCATATATTCTTGTGATAAACTAGTTACTACACGTCTACAATGGCGTACGGCGTCATTTACTGCACGAGACCCGAGGGCGCGAAGTTGTTGCTTGCCTGATGTGGCGTTGTATGCCCATAACGTAGTGGTGAATGGTTTTAGGAGGGTACGGTTCGCCGTCTTTCTTTCGTGCTTCGCTTGCGAACTTGCATATCCATGCACACACCTGGGTCTTGTCGGTGGAGCTCAGAATGTTGTCCGGTACTGGATTTCCTGGGAAATGTGCATTTCTTGTGCTTGCCCAGTCAGAAAACAACTTCACACACTTCTGTGTGTCTAATGCTGTGTTCGGTGGGACGTATCCACACTTGAAATCTTCAAAATCTTCTTCATCTATATCAAAAGGTAAATCCTTCATTGAAAGCTGCTTTCTTTTCGCCATTCCTTGCTTCTCTCTTGCATGCAACTGAATTGAAAAAAACGTGCTTTTTAGGGCATATATTCTTGTGATAAACTAGTTACTACACGTCTACAATGGCGTACGGCGTCATTTACTGCACGAGACCCGAGGGCGCGAAGCGCCCGAGGGTCTCGTGCAGTAAATGCCATACGCCATTGTAGGCGTGTAGTAACTAATACATACATACATACATACCTGAAAGCATCAAAGCCAAGTTGAAGGAGGAAACTGGAAGCAAGGTAAAGTCCAGTGTCTGTAGACAAAAGACTTTTGCATGGAAGGTGTGGCTTGCCTGATCCTCTCATGACTAGCCAAGCTCTGGTGCTTTGTCCTTAGCTCACCTACCGTTGCAGGAAATTGTTTGTCAGCCTGCACATGTTAATAGATATTATACAGAATGACAACATCAGACACCATGCAGACAGACTACTGTATAGATAGTTAGTGGTCTAAGCTCTATAATATAATAATATCAGCAATCATACCAAGCACATCCGGCATGACTTGCTCCATGGCTGAGCTCCCAAGGTGGCACAGAATTTCTGACGCCTGTGGATTGTCACACATGACAAGAAGTACTGGAGCAGTCCAAAGGACATCCTGTTTCAAGCCTGCATGACACTCCTCTTTCTAACTGTTTCAGCTCTTCAGCAATTGCAGTGTGTAACATGTCTTGGCCTGCAGCATCAAGATACATAAATATATTATTATTATTTATTTATTATTTTAAGTGCACCATGTGCAACAGCACACTAGGGTGTACGCACCCCATGCAGTACTGAAAACATAAAAAATGCATTAGTCTGTAGTCACGGATAAATCAGATGTTTAATCCAGGTAATAACTTATACATTAGGGATCAGCGGAGGGGACAGGTACAATCAAGCTTCGGTCAAAAAAAGCGCTTCCACCACATCTTCTCCACACCTCTCCCTACTCCATCATGCATGCATAACTTAACACTGCTGCAACTCTTTAATCATCCTCCATAATCTGCCACTCCACTCTTCTGCCATGCCAGTATATCTAACAACCAGTGGTCCACATTCTATTATATTCTAACACGCAAGCTCGATCAATCATAATTTTTAAGCGTAATCGCACATGCTGTATGTATTGAAAGCGCGTGAATGGCTACCGGACCCAGTTCTTCTGTGCTTGCTCTACTGAAGGAGATCAATTTGAAGGTGAATAGAACAGAACAGCAGCAGAGAATCCTTCAAAATTCCATAGCTGAACTAAATTATAGCAATGCAGAGTGGGTACATACTAAATACCCCACAGGTCTCAGTGAGGCAGAGTGGATACTGCTTGCAGAGGCGGACCTGCAGTTCAACTACTCTGGAGTGGATGCATTCTCACAGGACATTGAAGAGGAGATTCTGGAGACTGGCTTCACACCGATAGGTGAATACGGGGATGAGAGGGAAGAAGCTATGCCAACATATCAGCTGCTGAACTCACCTACTGCACATTTTTGTGACTGTACACAGACCGATTTGCAATTACTGCACATTTTATGTATTGTATGCACAGCCTGATTTGAAGTACTTAGAGGCATTCACTTCTTTACAATGTCATGGACACAGCTTCTTGATCAGCACGCTGATTAGCCTCCACCAGCCAGACCTCAGTCCTCTACTCCGATGGCAGCACTGAACTGGTTGACCTTCACACAGTGCAGTGGCACTTTGCCATAGGCAACTCCATGCATTTCCAGGCCTGGGACATCCTACCACCAACTGCTGAAGTCACTCATCCTACCTCAACTCACAGACTTGGACCAGACACAGGTTAGGGTTGAGCACAAAACATGGTTTCAAAACCACTCTGCTGCCATCTATATACACTTTCATCTCATGGTAAATGACATTTCCGAGAGCTACATATGTGTACTCAATCCAGAGGCTGCTTACAAGAATGGTGAAGAAGTGGCTACACCTCACCCCCCTAAGTTGTGGAGCGTTTTCAAGCAGCAGTCGCTGAATGCAGAGCTGAGACCCCCCCCCCCCCCCCCTCTCTGAATGCGACTGCCTACCACGCCCAAGCCCTGGTTCGCTGGCAAGACCGGAAATGTCTCCTGTGCATGACAGCACTAGAGGGGCAAGAGGCCACCTGGAAGACAGTCTGCTACGTCTATAATGGTGAAGGGAATTTCATGGACTGGATCGATCACTTCGAGATTGTCGCTGCCCTGAACAATTAAATGGAAGGACGAGGACAAGCCCTATGGCTTCGCGTGCGCCTGACGGGGAAGGCACAGACGCCTCTCAAGCAACTTCCGGCGGGGATCTGCGAAGGTGCGTACAAAGACCAGGTGGAGGGATTATGCCAGCACCACGAGCCTGATAGTCGGCGCAAGTTATACGCGGCCAAATTTCATTCGCGACGGAAGCATAAGGGCAAATCCTGGGCTGACTTCGGGGATGACTTGAGCCGGCTAGTAAGCAAAGCCTACCCAGACCTGGGACTATATAGATGGGCGGCAGCAACTTCCACTGCATCAGTACCTCGCAAACCTGGTGAATCCCCAGGTATCATTTGGGGTCAAGCAGAGACGTCCTATATAAGACCGTTGACAAAGCAGTAGCTGCTACTCTGGAGTTGGAGTCGTCCTTGGTTCCAGTGGGGGGACTGGGCAAGGTTGCACAGGTGGCACAGTCAGATCTGGACCCTCAGGAGAGTATTGTCGCTGCAGTAAAGACCGAGCAAGATGCAATGATGGAGATGATGTCCTAGCTGGTCCAGAGGATGGACCGGTTGGAGTCCCTGGTGAGACCAGTGAAGACCTGGGGTACGGGCAGTGTGTGGGCCGCAGTAGGGAAGCACAGCTACCAGAAGTACAGGGGCCGTGGTGTGCTACAACTGTGGGCAGACATGCCACTTCTGCCATGGATGTGCTGCACCCAAGAAGCAGGGAAATGACAAGCCCCCGGCGTACGTGGCCACACGCCGGAGGGCTATGTCAAGGCCCACCCACCCAAGGCACGGGATGCCCTTCATGTAGATGGCCATACATCGGAGGGACAAACAGAAGCCAGCCAGGCCGACCACAGCCAGCAAGTTCTGCTGATCAGTCCGCTGAGTTCGTACTATATGGAGGGCCGAGTAGGAGGCAATCCACCACATCCCACAGCCTGCACCACAATTGCAGCCAGCATACCAGCGCCTTGTAGGTGTAGATGGAACACCTCTAGCTACGCGTGGGATGGCATCAGTTGAAGTAGTGCTAGGTGGAGAGAGCTTTTCAGTCCCAGTAACTGTGATGGATGACATTACTGCTGATATCATCTTGGGAATTGACTTTCTCAGAACGGAAAACTGTGTCATAGATCTGGGCCGGAAGACGTGGCAGCTACTATCACGGAAGACTCTACTGAGCCTGCACACTGACAAACAATTGCAACATGATGAAGGAATGTGTGGGGTGACGTTCCCTGTCTCATGTACATTCACCACAGATGTTCCTACCTATAGTGAGGTAGACATACAGCTAGAGGTCCCGGAGGGGGTAGAAGGGGACTGGATATAGTGGAAGGCCTGTGGCAGGACAAGGTTTAGTTGTAACTGCGAGAACTAGTTGCAAGTGTTAGGAACCCCACCCCCAAAATGGTGCGAATCTATCAAGACACTAAGCTAGGCCAGGCAGAGACTCCCAAAAAAGGGTGTGGTGTCAGTAATCACAGATGGTCTGACTGACTCCCCCCTGAGGCTCTAGGAGCAACTGATTACACCCTATGGGAATTGGTTGGCCGGTGTGGGAACGAAGGGGTCTCCCTGGACAAGGTCCAGCAGGAGCAGTTGTTTGCTGTCCTGCAACAGCACCGGCGTGCCTTTGCGGCAGGTCCTGGGGATTGTGGAAGAACGGATCGTGTACGACATCGAATTCACACGCCAAACAATGCTCCTGTCCACCAAGCACCTTGCAGGTAGCCAGTTGGTGTCAGGGATGAAGCATGCCAGGCATTGACGGACATGCTGGAGCAGAGGGTTGTATCACCATCAAAGACCCCATGGTCTTCTCCAGTCGTTCTGGTCCGGAAGAGAGATGGAAGAGTTCGCTTTGTGTGGACTATAGGAAGGTGAATGCTCTGACCACCAAAGATGCCTACCCCCTGCCACGCATTGACAAGACCCTTGACACCTTGTCGGGAGCAAAGTGGTTTAGCACCCTGGATCTGATCAGTGGTTACTGGCAGGTTGAGTGACCGGGAGAAGACAGCCTTCTGTACGTCTGAAGGACTCTACCAGTTTAATGTGATGCCCACTAAATGTCACCTTTGTCAATCTGACGTGCAGTATCTGGGGGATGTGACAAGGTGTGGCAGTAGACTCCTCCAAGACAGACAGGTTAAGGGATTGGCCAATACCCCGAGACAAGCTTGCAGTTCAGCAATTTCTGGGGTTGGTCAGTTATTACCGCCGTTTTGTCCCAGACTTTGCGACCAATGCACAACCACTCCACTGCCTCACAAAGAAGTCTGCCCCATTTACATGGAGTGAGTGAAGGTGCCAACGGGCATTCGAGGAGCTCAAAGAAAGACTCACTACTACCCCCATCCTGGCATTCCCAGACTTTAGTCGCACTTTCATTTTGGACACAGATGGTAGTGACTACGGCATTGGGGCTGTGCTGTCCCAGGTTGCAGCCGATGATGGGGAAAAGGTCATTGCCTATGCCAATCGGGTCCTCAGCGAACCAGAGTGCAACTATTGTGTCACCCGTCGGGAGCTGCTGGCTGTCGTGTTCTTCACAGACCACTTCCGACAGTGTCTTTTGGGCAGAAAGTTCTCATTGCGCACGGATCATCAGTCCATCTCATGGATTCAAAATTTCAAAGAACCTCAGGGACAGCTGGCCAGATGGCTTGAGCAGTATGATTTCACCATTGTGCACCGGGCAGGAAAGCGTCAAGGGAATGCAGATGCATTCCCCAATAGTGGCAACGGGACGGTCCAAGAAACTAAATCGGCCATGGACGGGACTGTTCAAAGTCTTGAAGAGGCTGTCCGAACAAGTGTACAGAATACACTGTTACAGAATACATGCTGACTCCCAAGAAACGTGGTACACTTGGATCGGTTGAAGCCATACCAGACTCATGGGCTTGAGGACAGTGAGGACTGTCCCCTTGAGGAACCACCTTGCTGGGTTCTATATACCTAACACTCAGCCTCGCAATTTTGGGGAGCAACTACTACAGGTAGTGGAGAGTGAGTCACCAGCTGGTCCACTACCCACAGCATGAACAACCCCCCCAGACCAGTTTGGTGACGGTCTTTACCACTGACAGGACGCATTCTGCAAGAGGGGGGGGCAATGTAGTGTGTTGACACTGTAACACTATTATTGTCTATTTGGTATTGTATATTCAACAGTGTGCTATTACTTGACTTGTATCCATCTTCTGTGGACTGTACTCCTCACCAGCTAGAGTATATTGTACTGTGTATTGCATAACTAGATAGTGCTGCTTATTAATTGTACCTATTCTTGTAGTCTTACTTCATCTGTACGCTGCACAGTGTTGCCCTCGTGTTGTGTTGTAGCTGACTGAATTGAAGTGTGCTCTATCCAGTGCCGTTCCGTGGTCGAGTCCGAGTATTATATCTATATGGTGTGTCACATGACGGATCGCGAGATCGAACTGATGAGATCATTTCACGTGACAGTGTCCCAGAAGAGCAAGCTGGACGTTGTCCAGCTATTATCATCAGAACTAAGTAATGACTTACCTCATTTCAACCCATCTTCAGTCTTTATAATTATATATACATATGTGCATGGTGCTACATGGGACAGTAGTCCTAGTGTGCAGGTCACATGCATGATGCTTATGAATTACCATGAACGTAAAAAATTTCGCGGTGGAAATATTTTCGCTATATACGCAGGCACCACTACCCCGCGAAAATATAGTCCGCGAAATATCCCCATGTTTTAAGCGCATGACTGTGCTTTTGGCGGTCGATTCGCTATGGGCCTTCACCGTTACTTCCAGCCAGCTAGCGGAGATGCTTTACCAGACCCCAAGGGACCACTCTCTGCAACAAGCGGGTACAAGAAGCGGCGATCGCGAAAGCCTCGAAGAAGAGGGGCAGTTACGGTCACTTTGACGCGAAGACGAGGGCAGCAATAGGGAAGTACTCACCACTACCGCGCAGTCGTGTTTTCACTCGCCACTGCCAATGGTCCACTGAGACACTCCAGTGTCTGCGTAACAGTCTGGCACACGACACTATGTCTTCTATGTATATAGCTGCCACGAAGCGCAGCCATATAATGCCAACTGAAGCTCTCCACGTATACTGGTATTATAATATAGTATGCTGGTATAAATATTTTCGCGTAGGGTGCACTGCGCAAATGTTTTTTCACGCGAATATCTCATCCGTATGTGTAAGTGCCTCTTCTGCGAAATTTATTACCCGCGAAAATTTTTACGTTTACGGTATATAATTTACATCCTCCATTCATCCTATATGACAATGCCACCTTGGACCATGGAAGAAGGCCATCCATCAGGCATTTCACTGCACTAAACACCTGGATACCAACACTTTATTATGACTTGCTATTGTTTATATAGCTAAAATATATATGAGACATATCGGTATGATCGAGGGAACCACACTAGCCAAAATCAACTTAGAATAGATTCCAAATGTTTCGGTCCAATCCAGGACCTTCATCAGTGGAATTAACACTTACAAAACTGAGATGGCAGACTTTATACACATAAAAAGCGGGAATAAGGTGTGAATAAATGGTGTGGCAGGTGTGGTTCCCTCAATCGTACCGATATGCAAGAACCTAGCCACGCAGAAGTCCTTCACATAATTATATATGAGACAAGAACCTTACACAAGTACAAATAGTTTTTTATGAATCTCGTAGAAATGAGGTTAGCAGATACAAACTGAATAGCTATGTATACGTATATTGACCAATTATACAGCAAATGATCTTTTCATGTATGCATTTGACATAGACAATGTAATATACATAAGGAAAGTAGCAAACGTGCGTGTTATATGAAATTCAGAAACCAGTGGAGAACATTCACTCATGCAAGGGCACACAGACACGAACAGACTGTGCAAATTTTTTCTTTCTTTTCTTTGCTCATTCGGAGCTGCACCAAACAATCCTGCTTGCTATTCATACCTAGCCACATAGTGTGTTACTTGCTTGAAGACAGAAACACAATCAGAAGGTATTGACACACACACACACACACACACACACACACACACACACACACACACACACACACACACACACACACACACACACACACACACACACACACACACACACACACACACACACACCACACAGCTAGCCCACAGGGACACGGTAGCAGGTGTTTGGCCGAGGCAGAAAAGGATTCGTTCGAGTACAAACAGCGCACCACTGGAGACAATTGTATATAGCTAGAGACTTTCACTGCGTGCTGAGATTTTCTACGCGAAACACAGCTATCAAGCCTAAGATCATAGAGGATTCACGCCCTCACGTCCAGCTTGGCGTTACTCCTGTCAATTGTTCTCGGCAGCCTTGTGAAGATAGAAAGTCGAGAAGCCACAAATTGAACACGCAGCAAACGATACGGTGCATTTTCTGAGTAGCGCCGCTCCTGTCCTTTGTCCGAGGCAATGGTGCGAACAACGCTGATGTTGGCATCCAATGAACAGAGCGGGACGTTCAAAGCGACGACTAACGGCGACCTGTGCCGCTTTCTGAGGTCTTTCTGTAGCTTTCTCCCCCTAGCGAGCCACAGAAAAATGCCCGCCAATATAAATGTTTCGGAACGCAATACTTTGCCTGTACTTTACAATATAAATTTATATTTATATACATGTAATTAATGGTGGATTCATTCATCTGTACAGGGATTTAAATTAAAATAACACATTTCAATGAGTTAATTAAAATAATAATAATATTGCGTGAGCGGGCCACCCTGCTTGGCTCCCCTATTGGTGGCATAGAAGGCATCCGTGACACACTCATGGCAAAGACAAGGTCTCTTGGGGTGGTAGGGAATAGGCTTCAGCATCTGCATGCACATGATGCGTTATGCCTTTTGAGACATGCTTTTGCTCTTCCCAAACTCTTGTACACCTTACGCACTTCTCCGTGCTTTTTTTGCCCTGAGCTACAGGTTTTTGATTCCCTGCTCAGATCACTCCTGAGTAGCATTCTGAACATCAACCTCACTGATCCAGCCTGGTCCCAAGCATCACTTCCTGTCAGGTGTGGTGGCTTGGGGGTCCGTAGCGCAACCCTGCTTGCTCCTTCCGCCTTCTTGGCCTCAGCTGCGGGTTCAACGGACCTTGTACATGACATTTTACCACCAAGGTTGCAGAATGCCAGCTACCAAGTGCAGGGCGAAGCACTGGAGTGCTGGAGTCAGGGTCACAATGCCCCCCCTCCTAGTGCCCCAATTTCCCACCGCCAAAGAGCCTGGGATAAGCCCAGAGTGGCAGCAGCTGCTGATGCCCTTTTGGGGGCAGCCACTGACGACAGAACTCGTGCCCGCCTCCTGGCCTCCAAAAGAGTGGAATCTGGTGCTTGGCTGCAGGCTCTCCCCATGTCAGCCCTTGGCCTCTGCATGGATGATGACACCCTGTGAGTGGCGGCTGGACTGCGGCTGGGAGCCACACTCTGCCAACCACACAACTGCCAGCACTGTGGTGGAGTGGTGGATGAGTTTGCACTGCATGGCCTCAGCTGTAGAAAAAGTTAGGGCCGCCTTCTGCGCCATGCTGCCATCAACATGCTGCTGCAGAGGGCTTTAGCTTCAGCAAGAGTGCCGTCCCACCTGGAGCCCCCTGGGATCCTGCGAGCTGATGGGAAGAGACCTGATGGAGCCTCAGTAACACCATGGAAGCGAGGTCGGATTTTGGTTTGGGATGCAACGTGCCCAGACACCTTTGCGCCATCACACGTTGCACTGGCTGCCAGAGAGGCCTGTGCAGTTGCCATCAAATTAAAGCAGAGAAGCAGAAGAGTCAAAAGTACTCTCACCTCTGCACCACCTATTACTTTTCGCCCTTTGCGGTGGAGACCTCTGGCGCCTTTGGTCCTGAGGCCCTGTCCCTCTTGTCAGACATTGGTCGGCTTATCCAGGCTGAGACTGGAGAGCCTAAGTCCTACCAATTCCTCCTGCAGGGCATCACTGTTGCAGTACAACGAGGGAATGCAGCATCGATCAGGGGTACTGCACGTGTAGTGGACGATGTTTTTATTTAAATTAGTGGTGTATATTGTAACTTGCACTGTATTTAGTGGTGTATATTGTATCTTGCACTGTATATATATGTGCACATACACGTGTATTAATAACAGTTACTTTATAAATTATATGCAATAATTATTCATTTGCATAGGACTCATATGGGGTCCAATGAAGCATATTATATATTAATATCTACCATTAATGCGCTGCACACCTGTGTGTGCTGCCATGCAAAATTAGTATGTTTATCTAATATTTTATTTTATATTAACTATCACATTTTATCTATCATTACCTCCATGTGGGCAGCTAGGTTCCAGTAATCACACTGCAATGCTCATACTTAGCTATACCAAGGACTTGGCACTTAGTTACACTTTCATTATAGACCTTAGTGTCTTTACGTATGACTCAGCTTTAATTATCTTTTCTTGTAATATGTGTGAAGTGCTACATAGGACCATGTGGTGTCCTAGTACCTATGAGTACGGTGCACTCAAATAATGAATTTGAATTTGAATTGAATTTATAAATGTCAGTACAGTTATACTACCACCACATCAAAATTATATATCAATATATATATATATCCGTAACATGAGCCATACAACGAGCGCAAAAATGAAAACAATATAGGCTAAAAAACAGGGACTGTCACCACAGTTACAAAACATTACTGCTATATATATACACGTGAATGCAGTAAATCAAGGTCCAACCATACATTGCTTGCATGCCCTATCACCAAACATATATAAGGCCAATTAATAACGCCAATTATTGATATTATATATAATATATAATACACAGATTCTCTATTGCATAAAGCAGCATGTAGCTCTCTAGTAGTAGTGTCATTCCTAAATTACTGCACACTAGGACTACTGTCCCATGTAGCACCATGCATAATTATAAAGACTGAAGACGGGTTGAAATGAGGTAATAAGTCATTACTTAGTTCTGATGATAATAGCTGGCCAGACGTTGTCCAGCTTGCTCTCATCATGGGACACTAGCTTCATGTGAAATGATCTCATCACTTCAATCCCGCGATCTGTATATACGTCATGTGACACACCGTTAATAAGTCATGGGACCTCGCTCACGACCAAAGGAGAACGATAGTCGACATCACCACACCTCATGAGTGGATAGGATCGAGTTGTATGCAGTTGGTGGAGACTAATTTACTACCGTAGATCAACATGTAGCTACGTGTTCACAATGGAAGGATTTAATCTGGAGTGTAAAGTAGACATTCCTTCCTGGACAACCTTGTGGTCGCTTCCAACACCTTACTCCACTTCAACAGCAACTTTAGTCCACCAAAGCTAAGTGACTAAGTGAAGCGATGCGGGTTGGGATAGCAGCTGTGATCACGTATATAGCAAGACCGCTGTCGCAAGCGGTCTCAAGCAGTCGCATGGCTGCGCAAGAAACTCGTGTCGACACAGACCTTCGCTGGCTTGTATATATATAGTAGCCAACGTATTTGCCAGTCCGCGTAGGTCCGACCTGACCAGTAGAAACACTTTCTAGCTGGGTTTGCACGTGAAGGTCTATATAGGCACCTCTCATGATCTTAGTTTGTACACTTCCTGCAGGTTCGCGCCAACTCCTTGAGCAAATCCCTACCTGCTGTAACTTCAAACACTGACCACGGATCCAGGTCTGAACTGGGATTTGCAAGGACTGGTACCTTGGTAAGTGATTGAGTTGTGTTGTGTGTGAGTGTCTGATGTGTCTGTCTGTGTGTACATATGTGTCTGAGTTGTGTGTGTGTGCGTGCGTGCGTGTGTGTGTGTGTGTGTGTGCAGAGGATACATTGACATATTTATTGACATGATTTACTACTCAAGACAACTTGTCGTGAAGGTCAACACACAAATCTTCATCTTATGGCATTCCACATACCCTGCTGAGCATCATACCCTCACTACACTATGGCATGAAGTGACTGTTGATGGCAATCTCACTCCTGATTTTGAAGTACACAATGGGCTGAGGCAGGGTTGTGTGATTGCCCCGTCTCTTTTCAACCTTTACTTCAACCTTGTCATTAGCCAGTGGCAGAAGAAGTGTGCAGATTTTAAAGTAGACATTCTGTACAAGTGCAGCGGGAAGACACCATCAGTTCCACGCTTCCACCTGGCAAGAATGGAGGGTGACAGAGTCCCCAAGAAGGTGCTGTTTGATTGGCTACCCCAGCCTCGTCCTTGGCATGGAACAAAGATAAGATGGCGGGACAGAGTAAGGAAGGACCTGAGGAAGTTTGACATAGAGAGAACCTGGTACACTGAAATGCAGGAAAGAGCTGAGTTGAGGCAGAAGTGGCACAGAGGCCTGGAAAGGAGCACCAAGATCAGAGTACAAGAAGATGAGCAGAGGAGTGCTACAATGAGAGCAGCCAGATTTGGGGAACATTCTCCTGACGGCAACACCTCCTGGCAGCCCTTTATCTGTGACACATGCAAACGATCTTTCCGACGAAGCCAAGACATTGCCCAACACAAATGTATTAATCACCACACGCCCCAAGCACCCCTCACAGAGACTACCTCGCTGATATATCATGATCCAGTCTACTGCTTTGTGGCAGAAAGGCATCATCCGTATTACACGAGTGACAGGCTCAGAATCATTCTTGATGCATGGAAAGTGTCTGATAATGTTTATGGCAAATAATTGGGATAGCAAGCGTTTGAGTACAATGTCATCCATACATACAAATGCAAAAAAAAATTAATCCACGCATTTATGAACAGCTGCAGGCATGCACACACCTATATACAGACACACTCCTATGGGGTTCCTCTGGTATGCAACATCAATGCATGCTGTGGCCATTATTGCTTATTTATAGTTAATTACAATTACAATAACCAAGCCATCCCACGTAATTAAGAACCGATTACAATGAAGCACTAAAGTGCAGAACCCTTGGTGCGTGTTATGCTGGCTAAATTAACATTGTTGCAGATTCTTGTATCCACTATATTAATTAAGAGTCTAGTGTAGAAGCTCAACATATGCATGACGTCATTTGATATTTTATACACAAGGCAGGCGTAGTCACAATACCGCAAAGTACACAATAATAAATGATTCCAATCCATTACGTAGTCTAGAGTATCTATGGTGGAGCTTGACGATTAGGTTTTTATGTTTATATACCCACACCATCCCATGCTACCACCAGACGCCGCAGCGAGGGCTCGCACTGCCAGAGTAGAACGCTGGACTTGCCACCCTCGATTACATCCTGCCATTGAGCACGATTTAGTCGTTCTCGGAAAGAGTAAGCCGCGTATTAGCTTTTTCGCTTTTTTCATGCCATATCTCTCGAACACAGTCATTTTGAGACAATCCCCTTTTTATAACTTCCTACTTTGTCGTTCTGAATCCACTGGTATCGCTTATAAGTCACCTTGTAGCCTGCAGTCCCAGATTAGACTCGGACACACACACACACACAGACCAATTACCGTAACGCCTCGCTGCGCTACGCACCGCCGAGGGTTAATTACAATAGCAGTGATATTAAAAGTAATCAATTCTCATTATATACAATTACTTGCATGCAATTACAATTATAATTACAACAACATGAAATTAGCCCACATTCGTGCCTTTCCTATAGCATTTAACTGCTATTGCAACAACATCTGCACTGAATTGTGACGAACCAAGCCTCTAGGCAACGTACGCCATGCAGACACTGTGTCCAAAACATGACGTTATCGTCATGCACACTCCACCCCACAAGTCCGTCTATAGGATTTACTGTCACACACCCTCTGCCCACCACGTACTGCACGTTAATGGGGGATTTAGAATCTTGTGTCATTCTAAGCATTGTTTGACTCTTCCCGTTGACAACAACTGCAAACAGATGTTGAAGAGTTACACACTGAACAACACAGAATCCCCAGTACCTTGTAGGCACCAAAGGCACTTCAGACGTGGATGAAGCATCCCATTGCAGAGAAGGAGAAAGAGTGTTGCCTGGCCTGAAATAGCCATACTGAGAGTAACTAAGATACTTTCCTATGCATAGACATCGATTCTTTCAAGCTGAGACCTGTGTATATGCAAGTTGCTGACGTGCTTCATCACAATGAAATTGTACGTAATTCCTAGGTGTAGCTTATGAGAAAGTAAAATAAGAATTTGAAGCAGACAAACTGTTTGTGCACATCTGGATAATGATCTGACAAATCCATAATTGTGATTGGTTTTCTCATGTATACAGGTAAGCCAATGCAAACAGGAAGTGTGCATTGGACTTGATATTGCACACTCCGGCATTTAATGAATGGCTTCATTATGCAATAAATTAGATAGATTGTATACAAACATACATACATAGAAAGCATCCAGGTGTACAATGACCATTACTAATCAATGAAGGGACAGAGTGATGTCATCCGATTATGATTTATTATTCCACATTCCTTTATGTGTATGGTAGTAGTGTACAGTACCAGGGTATCGGTGTCTGAAAGCCTCATAACCACCTGCCAGCAGCCTGCAGTGTGAGATAAAATGTATTCATACAGAACAATTATTAAGGGTAACACATATTAATCTAAGCATTCATCATCTGCTCAACAGTGAATGAGAAAACATTTTAAAATAGCACAGATGTACAGATAGTGCAAAAAGTGAGAAACAATGGGGTGCCACCTCGGTGATACATGGCAATGGATCCGACATGACAGAATAGTGCACTATTCCTCTACATCTGCCACACCATTGCATTAAAACTGGAGAAAAAGGAGCTATGTATACAGCTCCATCCATGCATACAAAGAGGAATTGAAAACGGTTGTCTGCGAACTCCTCAGGTGCACGCAACCAAATCGCCTTGAAACCCCCCCAGCGCATTGGAACTCCTACCGTAGAGTGTCCTTGAGAGGGCGACATGCGCAAATACGCTTCAGCCAAGAAGCCCACAACGAAAAACCAGAAACAATTGTCCGCCATTTTGGCTTTACGGAGAAAATATAAGGACTTCTGTGCACGATTTGCACGGCAACGGCAGTAATGCCGAAGCGGCGGACTTCATTGTCGAGTATGACCAGGCACGCAAAGTGCAAGAAAGCCTTCCGTCGCACAGATTCAGCACAGCAGGTGCAGGCAAGCCTAAATTCTGTCCTAACTCCCATGCAGGGTGCTACATGTACAAATGTAGGTGTTGCTGTAGTGAATACCCCAGCAATGATTCCTCCTGGCCAACAGTTGCAAGTAACCACCTTTGGGATGCCAAAGAGTCCTCTTGAGCAGCCAGTACAGGTCAGGAAGGAGCCTATGCGCAGAGACACGTCTATGGAGGTGATGCCCACCTGCTGCGGCAGTACGAGCAATGAAAAGTGACAGACCAGCACTCCATGTACAGGTTCGCCACAACTGCAGAGACGGGGGAACCCATTGCTGCATCTTCCCATTGCTCATAGAACTCTGCCTTGTAGCAGAAGTAGGTCGACCTCAAGTATGCCTCAAGCAGTACTGCGACCCTGTCAGGAGAAAGAGTGGTCCTGTTCACCAGTGTTTCATCCCCTCGCAGTCTGTCACGAATGACGTGAACTGCTTCACCGATTGGGACGTTGGTGAACAGGGAGGACATCAGCATCTCGTCCTCCTCAACTCTCAGCCCTGCCATCACCTCCACAAAGAAAGTACTTGGAGTTCCTCACATGCGAGTCCATCTTGCCTGCTGGAGAAGATGTGAGAGAAGTGATGTGTTTGGAGAGTTGGTAGAATGGGGCCCCAATGCATGAGACAATGGGCCTGATGGAACCTCAGCCTTGTGGATCTTTGGGAGGCCGTAGATTCTGGGAGGCACTGGGAGACACACGTCACTGTCATTGCAGTCAAAGTTAAAGTTCCAGTATAGAGAAATGGTGCACAGTCTGACATGTGTGGCAAATGGCCATTTTGTCAATGTGGTGACAGTCCCTTGCTTATTATTTCCTGCACCATATACGTACCACCCAATCAAGTGGGAGGAGGCTACGGTAATTGACCAAGCCAGGACCAACAAGGAGCTGTTGCTGAAGGAGGCAATACACATCCGGCTGCAACACCCCCATCTCAACAGGGATGGTGGGCTGGAGCTGCCTGGATGTTGGGTGGCCGCCTTGAAAGGCACAGCAGCCAGGGTCGACCGGAGGCAACTCGCAACTTCCGGTGACACCGCCTGATTCGACTTCCGGTGACAGCGCATGATGAGATGCTAGGCTATAAATATGATAGGTGCTCGCGCTAGCTTATCTTCGCCCTGAAGAAGGCCAGAGTATCTGGTCGAAACGTCGGCAAGGTTTTCAACCCTGTTTTGAAGCTGGTATTCGAGAACTACCCTTTCTCATGCCTGAGCCAGCTGAGAAGCCCTCACTTCATTTGTACCTGTGTGAACGCTACGGAAGTAGCACCCAGAAGCTAGTACGAGAGCACAAGAGGTGCCTACACAGAAGAGCGCAGTGCAACAATCACCACATATTCAACATGAGGTGCCGCGACGAAGGAGTAATCCCATCAAGCCTCAAGATCAAGCCACCAGTGAAGACTAGGGAAGGGTACAGGATCGCCGAGTGGGCGGGCAGGGCTTTCCTGACGTACTGAGACTGGGACTGAACTTTACACCAGCCCCAACCAAGCTTCCTCTAGTGGACACAATAGCTGCAGAAGGACGGGGAATTGTCAGGGCGTCTGTACCACCAGCTCAGGCCATCTGGCAGCCAGCCTCCCAGGATCTACAGCCTCCCGAAGATCCAGACCCATTGTCTCGTGCATTGGGGCCCCTTCTTACCAACTCTCCAAACACATCGCTTCTCTCATATCCCCCCTAGCAGGCAAGACGGACTCGCATGTGAGGAACTCAAAGCACTTTGTGGAGGTGATAACAGGCCTGAGAGTTGAGGAGGATGAGATGCTGGTCAGCTTTGACGTGTCCTCCCTGTTCACCAACGTCCCGATTGACGAAGCAGTTCAGGTCATTTGTGACAGACTGCGAGGGGATGAAACGCTGGTGAACAGGACCACTCTTTCTCCTGACAGGGTCGCAGAGCTGCTTGAGGCATGCTTGAGGTCAACCTACTTCTGCTATGGGGGAGAGTTCTATGAGCAACGGGAAGGTACAGCAATGGGTTCCCCTGTCTCTGCAGTGTGGCGAACCTGTACATGGAGTTCTTTGAGGAGCTGGCACTCAAGTCTGCACCTTCCAAACCCCGGCTCTGGAAGAGGTACGTGGACAACACCTGCTGCATCGTGAAGAAGGGCACAGTGGAAGGACTCCTGAGCCACCTCAACAGTGTGCGACCCTCCATCAGGTTTACCGTGGAAGTAGAGAGAGAAGGAAGCCTCCCCTTTCTTGACACCCTGCTCCAGAGGAGAGACGATGGTAGCTTGGATGTCACCGTCTACAGGAAGCACACACACACAGACCGGTACCTGGACTTCCAGTCCCACCATCCATCTCATGTCAAGAGAGGACTGGTCAGGTGTCTGTACGACAGAACAAGGAGCATCACCACCAGACAGGACAACTTGAAGAAGGAGGAGTGCCACCTCGCCGAGGTGCTAAAGCAGAATGCTTACCCCAGCTCCTTCATCCGCTCCTCATCTGTTCCTTCCAGGCGGAATGTGGAGGTCGCCAAGGCACCACTGCTGGAGGGAGGACGCAGACCCCCACTGGTGATGCTTCCCTACACGGAAGGAGTCAGTGAGGACATCAGACGGGTCTGCAGGAAGTTCGGCCTGAAGGTTGTCTTCAGGTCTGGACTGTCCCTCCGCTCCATGCTAACCAGGGTGAAGGACACCCTGGGGATGGAGAAGAGGTCCAAGGTGGTATACCAAATCCCCTGCAGCTGTGGCAAGAAGTACATTGGAGTGACAGTGAGGAGGCTCGAGACGAGGATGAAGGAGCACCGAGATGCGTGCCAGAAGGGAGCACTGGAGAAGTCGGCCCTTACAGAACATGCATGGGAGAACCACCACCCAATCAAGTGGGAGGAGGCTACGGTAATTGACCAAGCCAGGACCAACAAGGAGCTGTTGCTGAAGGAGACAATACACATCCGGCTGCAACACCCCCATCTCAACAGGGATGGTGGGCTGGAGCTGCCTGGATGTTGGGTGGCCGCCTTGAAAGGCACAGCAGCCAGGGTCGACCGGAGGCAACTCGCAACTTCCGGTGATACCGCCTGATTCGACTTCCGGTGACAGCGCATGATGAGATGCTAGGCTATAAATATGATAGGTGCTCGCGCTAGCTTATCTTCGCCCTGAAGAAGGCCAGAGTATCTGGTCGAAACGTCGGCAAGGTTTTCAACCCTGTTTTGAAGCTGGTATTCGAGAACTACACTTTCTCATGCCTGAGCCAGCTGAGAAGCCCTCACTTCACCATATACGTACGTATATAACTTCATAGTTTTAAACACTTCATTACTCTCCAGTGTCTTCACTTAATATGCAAACTTGCTGTTAGTTCTGCTTATCAAATGCATACAAGATCAAACATACCTATTTGTGTAGTATGGGTCATTAGCTATTTTCTTTCTTTCTGCCAGCTTGCTCAGAAGAGATTCATGAGAACTTACCACTATTGCTTATGCGACAAGGACAAGAAGCAATGTGGCATGTGATGGTGGAGTAACCACTATTCTTGCCAAGTTAGTTGACATCATGGAGGGTTTTCCGTAGACATTTACCTAGAGCCCAAGGCAACTACAGTGATACAATTTCACAGTATTATATCATCAACTTTACCCCTTTCACATGCGTGCACGTAAACTGGGTCGAACCCGGGTTAGTTAGTTGGCACATGTGAATGGGGTACTTGAGAACCCACTCTTAGTGATGGAAGCAACAAAAAGCTGAAGTGCTGAAACCACAGTTGGGATAAACAGTCAGCAGAACAGCAGCGAGCCTTGAATGTGACTTCCAATCTTGTCTGTGTTTCTTTGTTAATAGATGCCCTTAAATTTACTGACGCTAGGCACGAACCCTACTGCCTTATAATATGGCTTGCACTGTCACAATTACGATGGAATACAGTGAGGCACATTTGTAGTCGTTTTCATCAAATAATGCATTCAATAGACAATTTAGCGTATGCGTGAAAATGTTCGGGAGATTATCCTTTTGCAAATTTAGCACATGATGTCACATTCACGATCATTTATTTTACAAACACTTCCCATCTAGTCTTACAGTACATAATATTATAATTATAATACTAATTATACAATGGATGCATTATATACTAATACTATTAATTACTAATCCAATACATATTCACAAAAATAAAAATGCAAAATTCTGTTCGGCTGGCAATTCAGAAAAAATCATCTCGCAAACATTTCCACACATATGGTAGTTATTCTGTTATGGTGGGCAAAAATACGGTACCTGTCACACGTTACTTACGTTATTTTGCGGAATTGCCGAGTAGACTTTCCACAGAATGCAGCGCGGCAGAATGTGGACTTCCTTCAACCGACCGCGGACCGTTCGAAGGCTTCGCGAGGACTTCCGCTCGATAGATCGAATTATTTCGTGCAGGCTGTAGAGCGTATTCGGTATTCTTTTGACGCTTAGTTGTCCCCGCAGAGGGTAAAACATCTGCAGCAAAGCTTGAATCGCTACCTGCGGCCATCTTCGTGTGGCACGGCGTAACTTCTGGTGTCTATCAGGACGAATTCGTCTCCCAACACTGCACAGTTGAAAAACGAAGGCGTCTGTATCTACACAATACAGCCATCGACGAGCGAAATGAGCTACAGCAACTTAAAAGCAGTGAGCTCGAACAAATTCGTATGCTTATCTATTACGCATCCGCGGTGAGTTCACCGTCTCATGAAAGGGGGCGAAGCCGACACATATCTTCTATTCCGTCGTTGTCTGTCGTCCACGGGAATTTTAGGCCTTCTGTGGAACCCGCTCCGGTAGTACAAGGAAAGTGCATGGACGATTTGCAGCAGCCTTCGCGGACATCCAAGGAAACTTTCAATGGATTAATGCAGAATTCGTCGGAATTGCGTAAGTAACTTGTGACAGGTACCATATTAAGAATACGAAGAAAATGAAGAAAACTGAAGTGGAAGATTTGACATTCCTTCAATAGCCATTGGAGCATGATCACTTGCCTTCGAGGTCAGTTTACAGTCTAGCTCTGCATTATCTTGTTCAGACGATTAGGACAATTTTTGAGATTTCACCCTTTACCAATGTATAAAATTATAGAAAAAATGAAACAACCAGTACCATTCCTACATACAAAGAGAGTCCAATACACCTACGTTCTGCCTATGCCCACACGGCATGAAGCATTGAGCAAGTGTGTACCAATTTGATCTTTACCTGTCAATGGTCTCCCAGTCCTCTCCACCCCATTTGTCTCTAAACTCCTTCACATTCTGACCTCCAATAGCATCCCAGTCTGACTTGTACAAAGCGAGCAACCCAAAACCCTCCTTTTCCCAGAATCCTATGTGGAAACAAGCGAAGATGATTGGTAGTGTTCACACTAGTGAAAAAGACTGCCAGTGACAGTTCTACTGCTGCACACACAATGGCAGTAGTATTGTATGTACAGCAGTAATACTGTATGCACAGCAGTAGTACTGTATGCACAGCAGTAGTACTGTATGCACAGCAGTAGTATTGTATGTACAGATGTAGTACTGTATGCACAGCAGTAGTATATTGTATGCACAGCAGTAGCATTTTATGCACAGCAGTGGTACTGTATGCACAGCAGTTGTACTGTACGCACAGCAGTAGTACTGTATGCACAGCAGTAGTACTGTATGCACAGCAATAGTACTGTACGCACAGCAGTAGTATTGTACGCACAGCAGTAGTACTGTATGCACAGCAGTAGTACTGTACGCACAGCAGTAGTACTGTACGCACAGCAGTAGTACTGTATGCACAGCAGTAGTACTGTACGCACAGCAGTAGTACTGTATGCACAGCAGTAGTACTGTATGCACAGCAGTAGTACTGTATGTACAGCAGTAGTACTGTATGCACAGCAGTGGTATTGTATGCACAACAATGATAATACTGTTGCACTGCAGTATGTTCTGTGTAGTGGCCCAAATCAAATGCACTCCCCAGTGAGTCAGTGGAGTTATGTCCATTCACCAGGCATATATACCCACTTAACCTTTTCTATTTCATTCCATTTACTACGCATAAACGTATATCATGTAAACCATTTTATAGATGAATTTAAACATAGCTTTACATATCAGGCAGCTGATTAGACTACAGGTATATACCGTATCCACTCAAATTATTCGCGGACTAAATGTTCGCAGTTTTCGCAGTCCTGGAGCCATCCGCAAATATTTGGACACAGGTGTCGTGTAACTGTTAAAATAGACGTCGAACGATCATGCACAATGCCCCGCCCCATTGTTCCCTTTGCAGCGTCTGTGACCCGTGGGTCCAAACACGACCAAAGCTTCCTTGCTTAGCAGTTGATCATTCGGTTATCCTGGTGTGAAGTGTTCAATGATGTCGATTCGTTCCTACTTTACGGTCAAGCAGCGCGATCTGCCCGAGTTGCAAATGGTGGTTTCTTCTTCTGTGGCAGAGGTGGTGAGAACTGAAGTGAAGCGGACAATAGGCGTGACATTCAAGTGAGAGCAAAAGGAGCGACAAGGATACATATATGTGACCGTCCACAGGAAAAGTGGGCTTGCGCAATTTATCACACTGTGAGAAAACGGCGTTTGAAATTCGCGCATTTTTGAACTCGTATTTCTTCGTCTTGGAACGTCGTACACGACCGCTGTAACGTCACAGGAAAGCCCATTCACTGAGCTTTAAATGGATGCCACGAACAAGACAGTGCGCCGCCGAATAGTGACGTTAGGAGCTGTTTTGGTGAGCCATTTAATAGCGCAACAATGGTTATGCCACTAATTCGTAGCGGTGATGGCTTTAAGGACCAGGATTTACTTGGCACAACGATTCTCAGCTTGATTTGCCGTCATGCGAGAACTCTTCCTTGGTCTAGCCATCAGAGTGAGACCCAGGTCACTCCCTGAGTTGAATCTGGGCTAGATACAATTTTAGGGGTGGCTTTGTACTGATGGCTGATTAGCCACCTGCAGAATGGAGGGCTTGCTATTTACAAGAGTATCATAGACTTTCGAAATCCTTACGGATGTGGTTCCCATGTTGTTTTAGTTGAATAAGGAGAATTTACATCTGTTATTCTATACATCATTAATGCCCATGGTTCCAATTAGTCAGAGTCGTCGCACTGAGTGATTCTCGGCACCTCAAACTTAATTTGTCAAAGAACAGCAGGTGTTTATCACCATGTTCATACACCTACAGGTCCTTCCAAGCTGTGCTGCATAGCAAGATTTACGGCATTTGACCTCCCCGCATTGTCATGCTGTACGCACATAGTCCAATTCAAGTACATAGCTAGAGCACTGCATCTAGTCACTTTCAGCTTCTGGATGCTTCTTTCCAGTGTTTCAAGTAATGCACATATGCATTATCAGTGAAAACACACCACTTCCGGTTTTTTGTTAATTCTCACAATTACAGGAAGTGACTTTAACATTGAATATTTAATTACTAATATTGCTATGACAACCCAAATGCAAAAAATCTGAATAATGAAGGTATACTGATTGCAAAATAGCAGAAATCTCATTTTGCTAAATTTTACCCAAACCCCCTTTTCCCATGGATGGTCACATATTATATTACAAATATAGTATATATATATATGCAATATAAAATTGGCAACCACATGCATCCCCAAAAATAAAACTGCGAATTTTTATAAAGTCCTTCATCCACGAAAGTTTAGCCCATGAATAATTTGAGTGGATATGGTAGCAGTACACCTAATTTGCTGCACTCAAATGCTCACCTTTAATGTTGTTCTCAGTGTGACCAGGCTGCAGGCGCAGTATAATGGGTGCATATGCCATTCTTCCCTTGATGGTATGCTGCATGTGTGAGAGTGACAGTTTAGAAATAATGAACAACTGCTGCAGGAGAATCGATGTATCTTGTGCTACTTTGATTAAAGGATAAGCTATGGTCGTCGGTACGTATAATGGTAAATAGTATGGCAATAAATATAATATCATATAATCTCAAACCCAGCCACTGGGGAGTTCAAACTGTCCTTATACAATCCACGTGGCTGGCACATTCTATAATGTGCCATTTCTGAAGTTTTTCTCACAACACCAACACAAGCCTTGGAAGGCAATTGCATTGAGCTATATACACAGCTATGGTATATAGGCAGCAGTTCAATTTGGGGCTCCCAACTTGGTGTGCAGTAAGAGCTGAGACAGGTTTATGACCTCTGTCTCAAGCACCAGCAACTGTGAATAGGTCATTTCTGTGTAAGGGTTACCTGAACAAGCTTAAGTCTGCAGTGATTCCTGTCCATGTTCCATTGCCTGTAGTAGTCCCTTATTGATTTGTCTGTTTTGATTTTATGTGGATATAGGTCAGGTATCCATGCTGATCCCTCAATTCTGTATTGCATTGTACTGATATTCTGCATACTGTACCGATTAAAAATACCGACCCAGAAAATCGCGTAGGACACGCGTGTACTCGTGCGAGTAGTATTATACTCGTACGAGTAAGGAATGTACTCGCATAATATTAACACTTTATCACTTTATTACCGTTTGATTCTCCTATTACGCAACGAACGGCGGCGAAGTGCGAAATAGTCTAACGTGCAAAATCGTGTCCAGAGAGGAGAAGATGCCTCGTAAAGCGAACGAAATTGCTGTAAAGTGGATCGAATCGAAGGATGCTGGGAAGACAAACCGTGTCAACGTAAAGCACGTTATTGGACAGCTCGAGGACATCGCAGTGGGGGCAGAAGTGACAGTACGATTTAATGCCAAGCGCTATCTCGCCACGGTGGCCGATTTGCTCGACTGGGTCCCTCCCACGAAGAAGACAAAGCCAGCAATGAAACAAAAGCTAAGAAAAGAGAAGAAAGATAAGCAGAAAAAGAAATTAGCAAAGGTATCATCGTAATTGTTTTCAGGGTTAAGGGTTAGTGTAATCAACAGCATGATTCACCTGCTTTTTTGTTCTTGCAAGAAGCAGCAAAAGCCATTGTGGCTAGGAAGTGGTTCTCCTGCTTCGGACAGTGCAGATGCTGCTCTTGCAACTTCAGATGATGACAGCAGCCAGGAGAGGGCACTCTTTCAAGATATAACCAACAATCCAAGGGTTACTCCCTTGTCTCTTTCACATCAGTGCACCTTCTCTTCACCCAGGTCTCAGCCTAGCATCACGCCCGCTCATCCCCCTAACCACTCTCCTGCACACCAGTATACTCTCTCTTTCACACATCAGGCAAACCCTCATTCCACACATCAGCCAACCTCTCATCCCACGCATCAGTCTACCCTCACTCCCACACGTCAGTTGGTTTATATCGGCACTGCTTGCTGGAGTGGGCCACCAATTTATTCCTTCCTCTTCATAGAACTCTCTCGCCTTTCGACTGGTGTGCTTAGGATCGTTATCCTGCATGAACCTGTATTCACAGCCTGGAAACTGCTTCTTGATGAATGGCAGCAAAAATTCACGCAGAATTCCTATGTATAGAGGAGCATCCATTACCTGATCAAAAATGCAGATTTTTGTTGCTCCTCTCATAGAGATTCCAGCCCAAACATGTACCTTGATGGTATGCTTGGCTTGTGGCTTTAATGTTCTTTCTTTCCAAACCTTCACTCGCATTGTTTGGCTGTGCCTTCTAAGTTGAACTGATGATTCATCGGTCCATATGACATTGCTGAAATCATCATTCGTGTCTAGGCACATCCTGGCAAAATCCACTCTTTTTGTCTTGTTATTGTCCGAAATCATGGGCCCAAATCTAGTTCTCACTACCACCCATTGCAGTGATGTGCGCAGGTATCTGCGTATGGTAGAAGGACTGAGCTCAACAGTGAATTTGCGGCTAACCAAGCGTTGAAGTTCAACTGATGATAGTTCGTCGTCTTCTTTAGCTGTTCGTCCATATAAACCGCTATCTCACGGGTTATTTTCAATAGCTGGCCACTTCGATGACTGTCTTTCAAGCCTCGATTGTACTGCCAGCGAAAGATCCACCTCCTTACTGTTTTCCGCGTTGTTTTCCGCCCTTCCGTCTGCAGAACCTGGACGATAGAGCAGATATTTTCTCCGCTCTTCCACAGCGTGACGATGCGCCTTCGAAAATAGGGATCCAGGGGGGTAGGCGTACCTTTGCCCTTACAACCACGGTCAATTCGCTCTCTAAGATCACACTTCGAATACGATTTTCGCCGTCGAAATATTCGCTAGTTAGCACTTCCGCCTTTTTTACTCGTACGAGTACAGTTTCTACTCGCACGAGTACAATATTACGCTCGATAGACACGCGTGTAGTCTGGGTCACTATTTTTAATCACTACTGTATATTATCACAAAGGTTCATGACTGTAATCTTCGTGATGACAGCCGACATGAAAAACGATTCAGATGTTTCGGCTTCCTACAGTAGCCTTCATCAGTGACGATTCACACACACAGGTGCCACTGTATAAATACAGGATGGATGACAGATGGTAACAGGCGGTACGGCCATGGGGTCACCTGTGGCTGTGGTAGTGGTGAACCTGGTGATGGAGAACATTGAGGAGAGAGCACTGTCCTCTTTTCACACCCCACCACAAGCACCTCAACAACATCAACAAAAACATCCAGTTTACTGCTGAGAAGAAGTCTAGTGGACAGGTGCCGTTCTTGGATGTGCTCTTGACGAAGAAGATGGTACTGTCACCACGTCGGTATACAGGAAGCCCTCCCACACAGATCAATACCTAGCCTTCGAGTCCCATCACCCAATGGAGTACAAGAGGGCAGTGGTAAGAACACTCATGCACCGGGCTGAGGCGCTATGCTCTTTAGGTGTAAGTCGAGCCCAGGAAGAGAAGCAGTTGCAAGAAGCACTGGAGAAGAATGGTTACCTGTCTGCTTTTGTGCAGAGGCTCAGACTCCCCCAGACAGACCAGGATGAGAGACAGACAACATGAACGTCCGTAACCATCCCATACATCCACGGGTTGTTCCAGTCCATCTGCAGAGTGCTAAGCTACCTGGACATCAGGGTCACTTTCCGTCCTTTTCGGACACTCGGGCAGGAGCTGGTCCACCCTAAGGACCCTGTCCAGAATTGCAGAGAAAGGGAGTAGTTTACACCATCCCTTGTGACCAGTACCTGCGGTGTTACGTTGGCCAGACTGGACGGTCCCTGGAGCAGCACTGAGCATCGTGCAGCACAGGGAAAGGGGGATGTGCTGCCCTCGACAGTTGCTGAACATGCGTTTACATCGGGCCACCAGATGGACTATTCCAAGGCCAGGGCTATGGATTCTCACCCTGACACCCAGACCTGGTGTCTATTGGAGTCCTGGCACATCCAACGTGAGCAGGCCCCTCTCAACGTAGAGAAGGGCACACTGCCAGAACTCTACACCACTGTGCTGACGAGATAACGCAACCAACTGGCATAGACTTTCCACTTTATGACTACCTTACAATAATAATTAGTACTTATTATTACTGCATGGCATTGTATCTTATTATTCAGCCACTCTACGTTTATGTTGAATACTCCAGCCTTTTGTGTTTTCTTGCTAGCGTCTCACCTCTATCTCACATGACCTGTCACCATCTGTCATCCAGCAAGTATTTTTATATAGTAGCGCCTGTGTGTGTGAATCATCAATGATGAAGGCTTCCGTAGGAAACCGAAACGTCTCAATCGTTTTTCATATCAGCTGGCATCACAAAGATTACCATCGTGAATGATGTCCCTAGCCACTCAGGAATTTACAGTATTATCACAAAGACGTTCTGCAATCTAATAATTTGGTAGAGGCTCATTGCTACGGCATAGGTAGGACTGGGTAAATTTTTTTGAGCAATCATGTAGCAGTGAAGAAACAGATAGAAATGTAGACGTTTCGACCGCGAAGGTCTTCGTCAGTACAATGCATTGTACTGACGAAGACCTTCGCGGTCGAAACGTCTACATTTCTATCTGTTTCTTCACTGCTACGTGGTTGCTCAAAAAATTTACCCAGTTCTGCAATCTGTTTGACACTCCACCATTTTGTGCAGTGGATGTTTCAACCTTCTAATATCTCCAGGCCCTCATCAAATGGAAGTCAGAATGCAAATAGCTAGACTGGGTACAAGCAATGTGTGAAATATATATTACTGGCTATAACAGATACTGCACTACGCTAT
Organism: Aplysina aerophoba; assembly: GCA_949841015.1. Classification (NCBI taxonomy): domain Eukaryota; kingdom Metazoa; phylum Porifera; class Demospongiae; order Verongiida; family Aplysinidae; genus Aplysina; species Aplysina aerophoba. The sequence goes on from OX465050.1 coordinate 2,288,703, forward strand.
ATCTTTTTCAAATGCACTTGGCTCCCAAAGAAAACATGAATGATGACAAACAAAGCACTTGGCTCACCTTTCGAATGGCGTGGATGAAGCCTACTGGCAGCGTCAGGTGGAGGTCCAAGGTCATTACTATTTGGTTGGGGTCCTGCAGGAGAAAAGTGCATGTACAGCAGTCTAGTATTCACAACTTCATCTGTACTAACATTTCACCTCAGTAAAAACAGGCTAGACTATTGCAAGGAGTCATCATTGAGTACTAAAAATGTTTAGATGCAAACAATCCACATTTGAGTAGTGCTTTCATGCGTCAATAGATAGGCACATGAATATATTTGTACCGTGTCTGTAATAGTACCATTTAGACTGACTGGTAGGAGTTTTGTCTGTGTGTAATATGTGTTCCATTAAATAATTACCATCTGCTATGTGCTAGGAAACCTGTCTGTGTCTATGTGTAGCCAGTCTTGCTTGTGTATGACTCTTGATGAAAATTATTCCATGTCACTGTTCGGGTTGATGTGGACAAGCCAGGACAACAAATGCAACGTTACATAATATACTAGTTAATTATGCGACTAGAGTTTTACATAAAGCTTAAATTATGTATGTATACCTTGTATCACATGTTTCAAAATAAAGTAAAGGTTGAAGATTTAACATTTCACGGACCAACATTCTTTCATTATGCCAGCAGGCTTGTTAGGGCTCAGGGCTGTCCAGCTCCTGCAGTGACACTCACTGAATGTGCCTCATTCACACATCTCAAGTGATGTCATGCATGGGTGGGTGACCCGTGTGCAACCAACACCTTCCAAGAGGCTTACATGCATGTAAGACTCTGAAAGGCCACTCTCCTACACCTTAAAGGGACAGTATCGTTGGTTCGCGCACGTGCTGGATATTCCCGTATACTAGGCAACAAAAGAGCCAATCAGAATAACGATAGAGATTTTGCTACAAAATCTCTATCGTTAATCTGATTGGCTGCTGAAGCAAAATGGCGGCTCCCCGAGAGCCAGCTGGACCTGTAAAGGCTTCGGATTGAAGTTGTTAGCAAGCGAAAATGGAAGAAAGGGCTGATCCTCGCATTGGACGTTCCAGAAAAGGAGGAAACGTTCGAAAATCCACCACTTCGCCGTATTCTTACGACTACAAGACCATTCGACTTCAGCAAGGAACCTTCTGCGTCAAGGCACCCTGTCTTCTGCCTCAGGGAACCCTCTGCCTCGGGTACCGCCACCGATGGGGTTGGTACGGCGACCAACTGGTATCGGACCGACTAGATCGTGTTCGGCGGCGATTTGAGTCGTACTCCTCCACTTCCACGTCGCCACGATTGGTGCAGACCTTACTACCAGTCTCGTTGCAAGTGCAGAGAGGCGTGCAGAAAAGTTTTGCAGCATTACAAAGGAAGGAACCCCGTCCGGACGAACGTGAACACTACCCGTTACAAGAACAGCTGATAACCCACACACAGCCATTAAGAAATTTAGGATAATAGCATCCCAGGCAAGATTAACCATTTCCAGGACCTCACACTCTCTGTCGATGATGCTGCCATAGCAAATTCTTCCAGCGATCAGTAAACTCGTTTCTCGAACGCATGCACACGCACAAAACTGCGAGATTATGCAAATATTGCGCAAGAGAGACGATACTGTCCCTTTAAGCACATTGTGGAATGCTCCAACTCCAACTGCCTCACAAGCTGCACCTTCAAGCAATCAAATACCTGAGTGCCCCGCACCCCATGAATGATATATACAATGGTTATACTCACTTCCACAGAGTCTATTCCTGCCTGCAGGGCTACAGTCTTCATAAACGTCTCTCCCATGTTGATCACTTTGTACATGTGACTGAAACATGATGGGATGGGAATAGGAATAGATTTAAATGCACATTTGCATTCAAACATGCCCACATGCATAAGTACAGACAAGCACACGCACGTACATATGCATGTACGTATATAATTATATAAGTATAATTATGATGTATGTTGTGAATTTCACTACACTTGTTGTGGCATGACTGCAACACTACAGTAGTTGTAGTGTGGTGTGTGTTTGGAGTACTGACTTGCCTACTGTCATGTTATTATTCTGCTGCTATTGATACTATACTTGCATTATATACTATACAGCATAATATACTATGGTTGGAATGAAGTGCATAGAGGGTGTGTGGACCAGATTTTTGCAGTGAGACAAGTAATTGAGAAGGTGATTGAAAAGGACAAGGTGGTGTATGCAGCATTTGTAGATCTGGAGAAAGCCTATGATAGTGTCAGTAGGAGTAAGTTGTGGGTGGCTTTGAAAGATTACGGTGTAAGGGGACAGATATTAGCAGCAGTACAAAGTTTTTATGAAGAAGGTTGGGCTAGAGTGCGAGTGGCAGGAAAGGAATCTTCCCCATTTCAGGTTCGGAAGGGAGTCAGGCAGGGTTGTCCCCTGTCCCCATGGCTATTTAACATCTTCATAGATAGGATAGTGTCAGAAGCTAGGAACAAGTTCTATGGTAGTGTACGACTAACCACAGGGGACGTAGAGGTACTTTTGTTTGCTGATAACCTAATGATGATGGCAGAATCAGAGGAAGCACTACAACATAATATGCAAGAACTCAATGGTAGGCTGGAGGAGTGGGAAATGAAGGCAAACTGGCAGAAGACAAGGGTAATGAGGATTGGAAGGAAGCAAGATGTGTGCAATGTGGAAGTAAATGGTCAGAAAGTCGAGCAGGTGGAGGTGATGAAGTATCTTGGTGCAATGATTAGCAGTGATGGGAGCATGGATAGCGAGGTGGAGCAAAGAATAGGAATGGCATCAAAGATGATTGGGGCGATTGGAAGAACAGTGCTGGGAAGGAAGGAACTGACTAAGGGTACGAAAGTGCGAGTGGTCAATGCTGTGGTGATACCCACCTTGACATATGGTTGCGAAGCGTAGACTCTGCAGGCAAGGCATAAGGGGCGAATAGAAGCTATGCAGATGAGGGTGTTAAGGAGGATAGAGGGGGTTTCAAGATTGGATAGAGTGAGGAATGTGGACCTTAGGGGCAGTTTGAAGCAGGAGGGAGTGCTGGATATGGTGAAGAAGCGGCAGCAGAACTGGAAACAAAGGGTTGAGGAGATGAGTACCAACAGAGTGACGAAGAAAATCTACGATGGAGAGATTCCAGGAAGGCGCCCTCGAGGAAGACCCAGGAAGAAATGGAGCTGTAACTTTGATTAACAGTACACTAAGTAACATGCAGTCTTTTATAAGAGTTAAGGCATTTATAGATTATAGCTAGTTCTGTCTGTAGCTTGTAACCAGGGCGACCTCCCACATGGGAGACTAAACGCTTCATTCACGAGTTTGATTGATTGATTGATTGATTGGAATGAAGTGCCGAAGCTTCACTTATTGGCAGCCTAGAGAAAGTTTCAAGATTATTACCTTCATTCAGCTACAGTGTAAGGTGCCTGCATGCAGCAAAAAACTACAACAGTATGTGAACCCAATCTAACAAATCATCTGGTTGATACAGTGGCACTTCAGGAGAACCAGGTGTGTCTTTTATCATGTATCACCAGAAAGACTCTTCCACTATGTGCATCGTGTATGAGTAATATAATAATATAACAAATGTATTCTACTGTATACCAACTGTGTAACAGTGGATAGTGGTTAATTAATGTTAATGGCTTGTCTGTAAATCAGGTCACAATAGTGGTGGCCCCATCAATTAATTTCACAAGAGCATATGTGATGCAATTGGCATATATTGAATGTACTAAGCTAGTGGTAAAAGACATTTCTGGGCTTCTGAGTGGTCAACGTTGATGGAAGTTAGGCCGAGCTGCAGTGCACATCCTTAAAATATCTCTACCAGTATAATGTGCATGCTCTCTATGTAATGTGCATGCTCTCTGTATAATGTGTATCCTCTCCATATAATGTGCATGCTCTCTGCATAATGTGCCTGCTCTCTGTATAATGTGTATGCTCTTTGTATAATGTGCATGCTCTCTGTATACATAGGCACCATTTTCACAATTCAAACTCACGGTCTCAGTCTGCTTTCAAGCAGAACTTGAGTTACATTTACATCAGTACTGGCAAAGTCACAGACAATCAGAGTGAAGAGATCATCTTTGGTCAGCAAGTAAATCTATAAGAGAGAATTGTTACATATGATCAAGTGGATTCATGATGACTTCATGACACACTCACAAGGGTACATCGTAATCAGATTTACCTTCTCCAGGTTCCGGACAGCATGTTTAAGCCACTTTCCCAAGTTCTTCACAGTCAGAATTAGATTCACATGAGTCTTTCGCTCCCACTGGAACCCATTCACAAGGCACAGTCTACTGGGTGGCTGATAGTAGAGATACTGGGATATGCTGGTCTGGTTCTGACCATCATTCCAATGCACGTCCTTGTAAGAGATAGAGAATCTATTAGTAAAACCCACATAAGCAGCCATACTCCACATGCAAGCCTTTGTAATAGTGGAATTGCAGGAAACAATAATGACTAAGTTGAAAAGGTTTGCCTTCAAGTGCCATCCAATTTTCAGGTAAAAGGCCAATACGTAATACTCACCCCTTCTAACAGAAGACGCGATCCATTGCCGCCAGAGTTCTTAGTCAGTTCCAACAATCTAAGTAAAAATCTGTCATACCTGCAAGGTAGAGCATCATCAATCACAATAAACCTACAATATACATACGTACACGTGTATGCTGGTGACAAATTCCGCAGGCACAGGGTTCTCAAGCAAAGTTATGTGTGTGTGTGTGCAAAAAGCAGGTATGCACATGACAAGAAATTTATCAGACATCATGGTAGTGGCGTCTATTTAGGAATGTCTCTGGTTCAAAATGGCAGCTCCTTTCTAATGTATTAGTGCGCATCGGCAAAACTGGCAAAACGGTTTCCCCAATGTATAAACATACCCTAATGCCGCCATTTTGTTACGGGACCGTACATATACGCATCTCATTTCGCGCAAAGCCAGCCGCATTCTCCAGAATGGCGAAACGTTTTTCAACATCATACATACGCAGCACCTCGTAGCTAAACCCAGCTGGCTAAATAGTAGAAACGTTTCTCAGTATATTAGCTTGCTCTAGCTAATGGCTAAACATAGCTAAGTACAATTAATAGGCAAAAACAAAGATGGTCCCTACAGAATCATTGTGCATCAGTAGCTATAGCTATCTAAAAAGTAACCAAACTAGAACATTAAAAATTTCCATTAAACATTTCAAGGGATTTACGAATGTCCGAAAAAGCATAGAAACAAGTGGTGACATCTCAGTTCTTTGACCCATCACATTTCTTTGAGCACCAGAAGTCCTGAATCCCTTGCAGAGTGGTCCTGAATTCACTCCATGGGATTTAGGACTTCTGATGCTCAAAGAAATGTGATGGGTCAAAGTACTGAGATGTCACCACTTGTTTCTATGCTTTTTCGGACATTCCTAAATCCCTTGACATTTTTAATGGAAATGTTTAATATTCTATGGTTTTAAATGTGGTAGTATTTGTGTTGTGGAGGGTGGTGAGGAGTAATACAGCCTATCAATACAAATACATTACAGTCACTGTAATATTGTGGAATGCCTGCATATGGCACTAACACTCACAACTTTGAGACAGCCAGCAAATGTGCACTGGCACAGTATTGAAGGTATTCACCATCCTCAGTATTACATGTGGGACATACGTACATACGTACAGGACGAGTGTTATTTCTACGGTTAGTAAGTATGAGATAAGCTGACATCCAGTACATCAGTATGTCACTAGTATCTACAATTTTAGGCTTTATGTACTAGCTATACCACACTCAGGTGTGATGCATAAGTGGTACCTGCCCAAGGCCGAAGAACCTGAGTGTGGTATAATTAGTATATGTCACATAGCTGATCTATTGCAGCTGTTTTACCAGTGTCTTTTACTTCTATAAAAGATTGCTTCTGCAGTGTTTCACTTGGAGCTTACTTCTCTACGAACGCTGAGCACTCTATGATTGACTTTGAGCGTTGACAACGAAGTACACTCTTTAATTTCACAAGCCGCAGATGGCAAAAGACCCATACAGGATGTCTTCGGTGACAGAGCGCCCACTTTCCAATGATTCGTATGAGACTACGGATGTCAGATTTCTTCTATGTTGTTGGGGAGTTTTTGTTAGGTGATGATAAGTAAACTTTACTACTGGTGATATAGCATGTATCACCAGTTCTGGTGTCGGTGTTGGATAGAAGGTTTATAACACCCCAGGTATCAACCAGTTGCCGCGGTAACATGGTATATTACATACTATCTTATACTGCCTGGTGCAGGACATGAAGCATGGCAAACTGGAAGTGGTATATATATGATGGACATGGAAAGCCATCACTTACCTGCAGACAGTGTCCATGTGCAAGTGGGGGGAATCTCATGCCTATGCACATGCTGGTCTGTCTGCTCATGATTGCCATATGAACACTCCCTTTTACATTCAACCAACCAACCACAGGATTGACAGCAACACATATTTTACGGATATGATAAACCCTCACCAAACATTTGCATGCCCACCTGTATCCATGCTCACTGCTGTTAAAGTAATTGATGAAGCTGTTAATTATCATTGTTACTTCCTGTGAGAAAAAATACACAGGTACATATATCAAAGAAAGAGATAATATCAAGTTAATACATACGATATGTGACAATATAAGTTTATCGTTCCATTTTTACGAAACAAAACGAAAACGGAAGGACCTTTTCCGTTGTACGAAACACCCTCCCTGTTTAGACGAAATGAACAGATGGTTCTAGAACGATTCGTCACTGAATAAAACGACCTCAAAACGATTCAGCGCTGAATAAACAATTGGGTAATAGTAGAGCGTGCAGCTGAACCATGGTCGTTACATTGTCGTCCCTCATCTGCCGCTCAACGAGTGCGTTCACAGTCACCTTCGTTGGTCAGCCTGAAGCGGGTCTTCTCCAAATGATATTCGTCTTCCTGTGCTTCTGTATAAACTTGTGTATTCCCATTCAGTTAGCTATCAAGCCCTCCTCTCCTAACATGCAGCAGATAGTTGGCAGCTTGTTGACTATTGGTAGTCTCGCCTAGCTAGACCGATTTCGCCTGGCTACTCAAGTCCATTCGCGTGCAGTGGAGAATTCGTTGTCTCTTGTACCTGCTGTACATCTCTTGCCACTTGTGAAAGACTGAAACAATGAATCCTCCCCAAAGCTACCCTTTTATACAGTGCGCCGAATCGTATATGCAGACCACACAATCGTTTGGTCTCTACGCAATCGTTTCTCCTCCATTCTGCCAGAAGGCAGTTAAACAGACGAAACGGATCATCGACTTTAACAATTCGACCTGCATGACCACCAATCTAACAATGAACCCACTTACTGAATGATCGATTGTTGGGTTTCCCTCCGCCTTCCATTTGTTTTTCCTCACCGGATCCAGCTCAGTGTGATCATCAGGATAAACAAAGGAGTCCTCAACAGCATATAAACCAGTGAATCGCTTCACTTTGTGGACATAAGCATACTTTGGATAGTAGTCACACTTGGGTACAACATCAGTCAGTACAACAGCTGCAAATGAAAAGTTGGAACAAGCCTATAATGTAGTCTACTCCAAGTAACTTATACACTTCAAGCATGCAAATCCACAGAACCAAGATTGGTTACTGACACAACTATCAACAAAGCTTAACTGCAGTAAAGATTATGAGTTATTTCATCAATCTACAAAGGCAGTCAGATAGCTAGCAATACAGGTAAAGGAAAATGTTAGATTCATCCTGCAACTGTCTACACTGTGTATGCCGAGCACCTGTGTGCACCCACACCGATCTGCCTTGCCACCAAGGCATAGTGCCATAATCCCAGCAGTATATTCCGTTTGCTTCAAATACAAATAATTTCACCACATGGCAGGTTCACTCACTGTCAACAATGTCATCCCCAATATAGGGTACTGTCACTGATCGTTGCAGTTTGTGACTGGGATAGGGTCCCTCCAGTGCAGGCAAATGACTAACTCCCTTGTCTGCATCTGCAACAGGTACTAACACATACAGTACAAAATGAAGAGCACGTAAGGACTGGATAGAAATGCTGCGACTAATTACTTTCTAGCCGAATCAAAGATCATAGAGGTAAGACAGGTCTATAAATATATGGGGGCCAAATACCATCTGGACCCCTATGTGAAATGTGGGGGTCCATGTCCCCTCTGGCCTCATGCCCATATATATGCCTTTAGATGGTTGAGCAGCAGACCAGCCTGCCAACAACAGTAGCCACCCCCACGGAGGTTGCTAGTTCTATTCCATCGACTTCGGCTTTTCCATTATCACATTGTTCTTCATAGTATAGCATACCGTCTACAATATTCGTAGAGCCATCATCCTTTGTTCGCAAACTCCTCGCGCTGTGTGTCTGCGATGGGCAAAAAACTCGGCTTTATTACAGGGCACCACGTGGGGAGTGTCATAAGGGGGTAGGCGGAAGACAATTCATTACGGCCGAGAAGAGTGCCACACAGATTCCTACTCTTACGGAAATAGACGCCATGCTTTTCGTGCATTTACGAGATGGCAAATGCAAGGTTCCGGACACGTTGTTGTATGTAAAAAAAGGCGGCAAGAGGAGACGCTCGTGCTCTCTGGCACGCAAAGGCACCTAGGGGGACCATTGTGCACAAATAAACTACAAAAAATTGCATGTGCTGTGGTTTGTCCATGCCAAACTGCCAGACAGCTTACTTCGGTACATATTCCCAGGATGGTGCTATTTGTATATGACCAAGAGCTATATAGCTAGCTAGCTACCAAATGCAATAAGAACTGAGAATTCAGCTAACAACAATGGTACCATCAAGGCTCTGTCGTAGAATCACAGTTGTCGGAGCACCGTCAAAGGGCCACTATCAGAGGAGCGCTGTAGCAGTGAAGCCCGCCCAAGGCGGGCTTCATTGCTAGTAATAAAATAAAATTATTATTGCAAGATTTTCTGCTTTCTCTTCATAATAAAACGTACACTTTCATATTTGCTCGCATAGACACCCTCGAATTGACGCCGCACTTAAGGAAGAGCGAAGCAAAGTAGTTGCCGCCCTCAAAAAAACGCCACATGGAATAACATCATAATCGCCAGGGGCATGGTGACGACACTTGCAAGAGCAAAGACATGACACGAAGGACTACAAATGGCCCCTGCCAAGGTAGAGATGAAGAGAACTTTCAACACCGTGTGCATTTAAGCTGAAGGATACACCTTCTTGGAGTCAACACTGTCTTGTAGATGGATTCCCACGCACAATGCTGTCAAAACAGCACACTTTGTCCACTTGGCTCGCCACGCTCGCACTATATAATATTCAGACAATAATGCGCGTGTACGCATATATACTTTGAATGGTAGCCGCCTTCACGCCACATCTTTTTGAACCTAAAAAATGTAGCTCCGGCGCCCATTTGAGTAAATACAGTATAATGACACAATATTGCACAAAAGATGGCGGATGGCGACGATGACGATGAGGGTGAGGCCGCGCTGATCGAGGATGAAGCTCCAGAAGTTTCTGCCTCTTCCCGCTCCCAATGTACAGTTTGTCACCGATCAATGCCCGTTACCAGATTGGGGCTTATCCGTGTTCATGGCCCAGTGTTAAATCGTTGTCCTGGTTCTCGAAGGCCACCCGCACCCGTCAACACCTGTCAGCGTGGCAACATCCCTGACATCGCGGACCCTGTGCAGGCCTTCAAGCTACGCAGGTTCTCGGTGAAGATCCTGAAGAGAGTCCCTCGCGCCTCCCGTGATCTGTCGGCGAGAAAATTGGCCGAAATCCTCGATCGCGTCTCATCAGACGGCTCGGAGTCTTCCTGGGATCGCCTGTTCTGTTTCCCTCCCCGCTGCCTACGAGTGCCGGATAGAGGCGGCCATCGCAGAAGCTTGGCTTCACACACCAACCAGCTCATCAAAGAGGAAGCGGACCCTACCATCGTCCAGTCTGCCCCCAATAGACGAACAGGTAAATTAATCCGTGATCCAGCAGATACTTTAGCAGGAAGAGTTTCTGCTAAACTAGAGGAAGGAGATTTTAAAGGGGCAGTTCGTCTTGCCTCTTCTGAGGACAGTATTGCCGTCCCTAGCAGTGAAACGCTTGCCACCCTTCGGGAAAAGCATCCTCTGCCCCACCCGGATTCTGCTATTCCACTAGTGTCCACCGAGGACCATCCAATGCCAGTCCAGGTATCAGAGGATGAGGTAGCCAGAGCCATTTGCTCTTTCCCTTGTGGTTCAGCTGGTGGCCCAGATGCCCTGCGACCGCAACACCTGAAGGACATGATAAGTAAGTCAGCTCTGGGGGGTGGGCAGATGTTGCTTCGATCTGTCACCTTTTTTGTCAATTGTGTGCTGAGAGGTGAAACTGCTGTCCCGGCTCGGGCCTCCTTCTTTGGTGCCACCCTGATTGCATTGAACAAAAAGGGTGGAGGTTTGAGACCAATCGCCGTTGGGTGCACATTGCGCCGTCTTGTGGCAAAATGCGCAGGTGCCTGCGTGAAGGAAGCCATGGCAGCACTCCTGGCACCTCACCAATTGGGATTCGGTGTACCCTTGGGAGCGGAGGCCGCTGTCCATACCAGCCGCATCTTCCTCAACAACCTGCAGCCTGGACACCTCATCTTGAAGCTCGACTTCAGGAACACTTTTAACTGCCTTCGTCGAGATAAGATGATTGCTGCTGTGAAGCAGCTGGCACCTGAGTTGCTCCCTTTGGTCACCTGTGCCTACAGTACTCCTTCCTTCCTCTTTTTTGGGGAAGACATTATACCATCCTCAGAGGGTGTGCAACAGGGTGACCCCCTTGGCCCATTGCTCTTCTGCCTTGCTGTCCATGACTTGGTGCAACAGTTGCAAAGCGAGTTCAATGTTTTCTTCTTAGATGATGGCACACTAGGTGGCAGCTTGGAAGGGGTCCTTCAGGATTTCAGCACTGTGGAACGAATGGCAGGGGAGCTAGGTCTTCAACTCAATCGAGACAAGTCAGAAGTCATTTGTGATGACAGTTCCACAAGGTCAGCCATGCTTCGTGCTGTCCCAGGTCTCAGCGTGACAGAGCGAGACCATGCCACTTTGCTAGGGTCTCCCATTGGCACCGCCGGTGGCATTCAAAACACCATCCTAAAGAGAACAAAGTCACTTCAGACCCTGGGGAGCAGGCTACAGCTTTTACATGCTCACGATGCCTTCTGTCTTTTACGTAATGCCCTGGCCATCCCCAAGGTGCTGTACATCCTGCGCACCTCACCATGCTTTCTCGTTCCAGGCCTGCATGATTTTGACTCCCTCCTTAGATCTTTGCTGGGCACCATCCTAAATGTCAACCTCTCTGACTCTGCATGGACCCAAGCGTCTCTCCCAGTCCGAGCTGGTGGGCTGGGAGTTCGTAGCACAACCCAGCTTGCACCTTCTGCTTATTTAGCATCGGCTGCGGGTTGTGCACAGCTTGTCCAGCGGATCTTGCCCCAAAGACTGCTGAACTCTCCATTCCCAGCCGCTACAGAGGCATTGGTAGTCTGGCAACAGGGCCACAAAGAACCAACTCCATGTGCCCCTGACTCTTCTCATCAGAAGGCTTGGGATGGCCCCGTGGTGACAGCAGCAGCAGAAGCCCTTATGAGAGAAGCTCCTGATGAGTTAGCTCAAGCTCGTCTGCTGGCATCTCAGAGGAGGGAGTCGGGTGAATGGCTATATGCGCCCCCAATGTCGGCTATTGGTCTCCGAATGGATGATGAGGTGCTTCGAGTAGCAGTGGGGCTCCGCCTGGGGGTTACCCTGTGCAGACCCCACAAATGTCATCAGTGCGGCGCTGAAGTGAACCATTTGGGTTTGCATGGCCTTAGCTGCAGGAGGAGTCAGGGCCGGCACCCAAGACATGCAGCAGTGAATGACCTTCTCAAACGGTCACTGGCCTAAGCAAAGATCCCCTCTCTCCTGGAGCCCACAGGCATCGCACGCTCCGATGGAAGAAGGCCGGATGGGATCTCAGTGATGCCCTGGAGGAACGGGCGGACACTGATATGGGATGCCACTTGTCCTGATACATTCGCCCCTTCCCATGTAGCCCTTGCTGCAAGGGTAGCAGGGCTGGTGGCCAGCCAAGCAGAGAAGGCAAAAACCCAGAAGTACGCCCTTCTCGGTTCCAGCCACCACTTCGTTCCAATTGCAATCGAAACATCAGGGGTTTTTGGGCCAGAGGCCATTACATTCATCAAGGAGCTGGGTCACAGGATCAGGGCTGAGACTGGGGAGCCACGCTCCCTGCAGTTTCTGATGCAGGGCATTGCGGTGGCTGTCCAGCGGGGCAATGCAGCTGCAGTGAGGGGTACTTCTCCCCCAACAGACAATGGTTTTATTTGACTATTTAGAATGATTTTTTAGTTAGTGCAGTGTTCTAGGCACTGCCCTATTTCAGTAGTAGTAATTACATTAAATGCTTTTGTATAATAAACATACAATTGTGCACAAGTCAAACATACAGTTACAACAATATTTGTTCATATATACATTACGAATCAATCATTTCTACATTCTTACAGTTTATTAAAATGAACTGCCGTTGTGTCCATGTCAACAGGTATACGCAGCAGGCAAGAACAAATTGAATGCTCACATGATTCAGCCATCGCAAAGCATTTTCGTGGGATGTAAACAAAATCAGATGTGTCTGGGAGCTGCCACTGTAGGGGCACACAAAGAAACACACAGAGCACTAGTATTAAGTGAAGAAACTCTCCACTCAGTAGATATATACGTGTATAGGAAGTGCACAGTGTGAACATGCAGCACTACATGTACTCATCAACGTCCGAACTGTACAATCGCTGTCAGGGGCTGTCTGCAGCTTAGTCATGAACAAAAGAATATCTCACATGCATACACTCACACACACACACACACACACACACACACACACACACACACACACACACACACACACACACACACACACACACACAACACACACACACACACACACACACACACACACACACACACACACTTCTTCTCCTTCTGGTCTCCTTGCCCCGAAGGGCGTAGGGCAGGACCCAGGCAGTAGCCTGGGTCCTGTTTCCGAGGCCGAAAGACTAGTACTGTTAAATGGGTGGGCTGGCCAGGCCCATGCCAGACAGCCCTGGTGAGTGGCTGCTGCGCACCTTGGCCGTAAAAATGGCCGTCAGGGCACGCCAGGTAGACCGCACGGTACGCCATAGCCACTGGTGGCCGTGATGGCGGTACAGTCTAACAGCCACCTCAAGAGACCCCAGGGGGTGTGGGGAAAGGTTGGTGTTGGCAGGTGGAGTCCAACGGAGCGTAAAAGTTGCTGGGCTTCGATGGAAACGGATACGCAACCACGACAAAAGCGGCGCCCGCTGCTGACGGGGAGCTGCATCGCTGGCTCCAAGTGTGCCTTGTATGCGTAAAGCTCAACCCATCAGCTGCAAACGAGCCACTTCCGCGCGGAATCGCCCCGAAATTGCTGTTCTCTAGCGACCGTGTGGTCCCCACGCCGCCATCTTGACGTCACACACACACACCTGTAGTAGTTGATTGTTACTTTTCAAGTGTGTACCCTGTCTGTTCAGTTTTGGCATGATTCCCAGCACGTGTTTACCAAGTGCATGTTAGACCTGAGGCTATGCAGTGTGGTAGCAGCAGTGTTTTAGCTGCTTGTATTTTCTTTTGGGTTGGTCATTGAAAGGTCTTTGGATAGCGAGTTGGCTGCCATTCGTTCGTACTGCATCAAGACAGTACAACACCCTCCTTCCTTCCCTTCTTCCATTTGCTGTGAATGCAGTTACGTAACCACCAATGATGGGAGGAGCGCATTATCATTAAATCTCACTGTAGTTCAAGTTACTCAAATGTGATCTGGTCTACACCTGTGAACAGCATGTCCACCTCAGCTTTGGAACCATCTGTGGCAAGCTTGACAGTGCACCGCTCCAAGTTGTTCACTCACAGGCTTAAGTCTGTCTGATGTACATTTGTGCCTTTTTGGCAGCCCTTGTGGTTTGGCCAGCAAGTCTGTGTGCTTCAGCAAATCGGAGTCAGTCCGTCTCGCTCATGCTTTTCAAGTACTTGGAGTACATATGGTTCCTCCTGTGGAAGAGTGGTTCCAGAGACTCAATGTTCTCTCTGAATCAGTTAGGATGCCTACGCTGCTCTATACCAAGAACTTCTTTGTCTGTCTCTGTCAATGCTGATCTCTATGCAGAGCACATTTCCTCAATCAAACTGCTCACCTTCCACATCTCTTTGGCTTTGGCTATCACTGTTCTCCGAAACACCACTCTCACTGTGCTGTCACTGTCACCACTCTGTAGCTTTGCCACATCATACTTTGCAATTCTCTGCTTCCTCCCCCCTGTGTGGAACCACTTTCTGGTCATTCCCTCATTAATGTGCAGCAGCTGGTGGTCAGTGTAACATTCAGCTCCTCTCATCACTGCCACATTCAAGCACCTCTTCCTGTCCTTGCTGGAGACTGTCACAAAAGACTTCCTTTACATCTCTGCTGGCTACAAACATTGGCGCATAACACGAAAGTATGTGTAAGTGGTCTGAGCTACTCTTTCCAGTAACAAGTGTGTCCCTGACTAGCCTCAAGCCAGGTATTCCACTGATCTCCTCCCTTCTTTCATGTGGTTATAGCCAGACCAATCAGTACAATAGCAACACCTTCTACTCTCTGCTGCTCTGTCCTGCCTGTGGGGTGGGCGTACCAGCCGTTATTACAGGACTCTTGCACGTGCAGCACACAGCTTACTCAAACCCAGCAGTTAGGGCAAGATTTGGCAGTACCATGCTAACAGACTGACCTGCTGTTTTGGACTGACCTGATGGCAGGACTTTTGACACCCTCACCCACACCTTCCCACACCCACCCACCCATCCACCCACCCACACAGACACACACACACACACACACACACACACACACACACACACACACACACACACACACACACACACACACACACACACACACAACACACACACACAGACACACACACAGCAAAGCAGTGCTCCATTTTCAGCATCAACAAGTATGTAGAAAGCTAACATGTATAACATCACAGGTAACCCTAACCCTAACCCTTCACTTAAATTTCAACCTAATAAATACATACAAGAGTTACGTAGATAAAGTGGAGAAATGCTTGGTGCATCATATTCCCAGCACATGGTCACCACACCAATTATGTTGCTGGGATATCTGACTACTCACTGGTAATACTGTCCCATAACAGACTGCTGCACTGAAAGCCTGACTAGTGGCATTGGCACTTTACAAGTATGACTGAATATGGTTTCACAATATTTAATTTTTGCGTATACGTAATATAGCCCAAGATGGCGTGAGAGAAATGCACAACAGAATTACTTCCATGCCCCAAACAACAGCAGCCCTAGGATGATAGGATGTGTGGAATCCATACATAGGTAGTTGTGTGCAGTGTACTTTGAAGTGGTGTATGTACGTATGTATGTCTGTTTTACATGCTGTGTGTGGGTCTGCTCATGTGTGCATGTGTATGATTGCATGGTGTGTTGTGCATGTGTGTGTATGCATGTGCATGTGCGTATGTGCAATATGCACACTAATGTGTTGCCCACATGCACTTAGTGCAATCTGCTAAATGGTCTTGACAAACATTGAAACAGTTGTTAAGATCAACTTATAGTACGTACCTTAGAGCTTACATACATAGAGCATCAACAAGGCAGCACTATCAAAGAAAAACTGAGCTTTAGCTTGGGTCAGCAAGGTGTCTGGTCTGGGTACACTGCAAGTCGCAAACTACCATACTGATACACTGTAGCTACATACATGTCTACATACTATGTAAATGTATGTATACGTACATACATACGTACCTTAACTAATACATAGTCCTCCTCGGTTCCATCTTTATGATATACCTCAACAAAATAAGCAACTCCTCTCTTCAGTCTAGGGTGAGTGCACAGCAGACGAATTCACACAATGAGGACTTCTGCACTAGCGGCCTCAGCTTAGCATACAAAAGTCATGTCTCGTTGCCACATTAACGTCATCATGCACACATGCAATCATACAGCATAATACCGTTGTTAACACAGTTCAACATGTCTTTAGTCAAGTATATGTAGAACCAGGACTTGAACAGTGTGCTAGTCTAGTTTCACTGCAATGCACATTTCACTGGTGGGCTCACATGACAGGTTCGGAGATTTGCCTTGAATGGACATTGAAGTTCTTGCTCGAAAATGAGATAAATAACGGTGGTGCAGGAGGGATATGCTGCAGTGTAATGTCCTTCTGTGAAAATGAACAGCAAGTACCCATTCAGCGTCAGTAATACTACTGTCTACAGACTCTACACTAAAGATCGCAATATTAAAACACACTTACAGGGTCCATGCATCCTACACAACATATCTTCTGCAGGTTCTTGGGTTGGTGGTCTGTGCTCAGCCACACTTCTGAGGTATCATCAGAAGCAACCGCAAACTTATACTGCCCTATTGTATATAGTGAGTACATGAATACATGAATCAGTGTTTACGTATATGAATGACATGTACCTTATTATACAATGTTAAAAAGCACCAAACATGCAGGTAATCCGTGTATGTTGACAATTGCCAGTGAGAGAGTCTGCACGTGTATGTAGTTGAATAAAGGAATAAGGTGTCAGACAAAATGAGCTTAGAGCAGCAGTTACTTCAATAAAGAAAGGAACTACATAGATCTACAGATCAAAATGTCCTGTGCTTTCTTGAAGTCCTCTTCCGTGTGTATCACATGTGTAGTTGTCACACAGACTCAGAGTAACATTCTACAGTAGAATGTCACTCTGAGTCTGTGTGACAACTAATTTATCCCAAGTGCAAATTATACATATACACGTACGTACATGCATTCACACACATAACATGCATGCTATTGGAAGGAACAAGAGTGACAAATGGACCCTTTTAACTCTACACGTATGACTACAAAGTGACTAAACACAAGAATGTCATTTCTTGATCACCACATTCACTTAAGTATAAATGCATCTCACACACCTGTCACAGACGGAACAATGTAGCCAAATATTCTCTGTCCATAACTGTTCACATTCATGCCATAGTGACTGTAAAATCTTGTGAGATTCCCCACTTTCTAAGGGTGGATGAATAGATAGTACAATACAGGCATAGTAACAGATGCGGAATATTAGGATTGTACATAATACACGTTCACTCACAGTGGGGTACTTTGGGAATCTGCTGTCTAGCCTCAGGTCATCAACCAGCTCACCCTCAACATCTGTCCACAGCTCAAAGTTTAGGTAGCCAATCAACTATAGTAAGAAGGCCACAGACTGTATGTACACACCCACCGTGGTGCAACAGGAGATATCAAAACTAACTAGGTGGCAAATGGATGTTAAAATACAAGGTGATAAAGGTATCAAGTGGAGGTGTGCCTGTGTGTTATACATGTTAGCACCAATTAAATCATGACACTGTGTATATCCAGTACTATATGTAATAGTTATAGACCTCTTAGTGCGTGATACGACGCATACACAGCACAAGGCCTGAGGGCACGAGGCGCCCGAGGGCAAGTGCTGTGTATATATCGTATCATGCACTAAGTAAGAGGTCTATGACTCTTATATCTCCCATTGCTATGGCACTATAAACGCTCTTTTGGTGGGTTAGCTTCTGGCGGAACTGTGTGGCATGAGCTCCATTGCTCCCAAGTGCTTTAGCCTGTGCTCCGGCGACTTCATCAAGTGTTTCTGCCCAGACCCGCAAGTGTGTTCTAAGCACAGAGCGAAGTGGAAGCCTACGTGTGTGTGATGTAAGAAGAAACAATTGAGCCTGGCTCACATGCAAGGGGGCCGATACCTTGACAAAAATGTGATGCTTCTGCGCTTTGTCCACAACGCTCTGGAGTTAGGTCGAACTTTTGTTCACACTAATCTCTGTAACTGACCAAAGAATTCGCAGCGGACACGAACAGAATTACTAAGCGCTGTCAAGAGGGTGACCTCAACGGGATTTGCATCGTTAGCTTGCGAAGTGAAGGTTTTCCGATGTTTTGCCTATGCTTAACTACGGGGCGCTATCTTGGTTGAGAATGAATGAATAAATAGCTCTGACGGCATGATCTCCAGTGGTGGAGGTAGCCCTTACAACATAGAGGGAATGTAATCTTAAGTGCTAGTGTTAATAGTCATTTTGCATTATAAATTAAAATTGTCCATCCAGCGCTTTCTCGGTCTTCCTCTTGGTCTTCTGCCAGTCACCTCCTCACTGTACACCCGCTTCACAAGTCTTTCCCTTCCATACCATCTAGTTTCTCCTTCCATGCTCTCTGCTTCTTTCGAGCTACTTCCACAACTGCTTCCTGATTCAACCTTTGTCTGATGTCCTCATTCCTGACTTTATCTAGCTTTGTCACTCCTTCCACTCTCCTCAAAAACCTCATCTCTGCCGTCTGCAGTCTGCTCACATGTCGCTTCTGTATAGTCCAGGTTTCACACCCATATACTAGCCTAGGAACCACCATTGCATTAAACACTCTCAGCTTTGTTCCCTTGCTCAGCTCTCTTCTCTCCAGGACATCTGTTCTCATTGCTCCAATCACCTTCAATGCAGCTCCAGTTCTATTCTCTATCTCTTCTTCGCATGACCCTTCTTCATTGAACAGTGCTCCAAGGTATTTCATCGACTTCACTTCTTCAATTTTCTCCCCTTTCACTGAAATATCACATGTAACACCTCCTCTTTTAACTGTCAGCACCTTAGTCTTCCTCCAATTAATCCGCATCTTCCATTTTCCCATTACTTCATCCAGCACTCTGAGATTTCTCTCCACGTCTTCATCATTTTCTACCACAAGCATCACGTCATCTGCAAATAGCAGCAGTTGGACCACAGTCTCCTCCATCTGAACTCCCCCCACAAACTTCTGCCTTGCTTCCCTCACAATATTATCCATGTACAGGTTGAACAGCCATGGGGACATTACACAGCCCTGCCTCACTCCCTGCTCAACTCCAAACCAGTCTGAATTTTGTCCTAAAACTCTCACACATGCCTGACACCTCTCATACTGTGATCTCACTGCTCTGCCTAGTCTCCCACCAACTCCATAAGACTCCAACACCTGCCACAACATCTCTCTGTCTACCCTGTCATATGCTTTTTCGAGGTCCACACACACCATCACCATTCTCTTATTCTTCTCAATAATCTTCTCCCCTAGCTGTCCTCTTCTCCCCCTATCTTGGTTTTACGGAGAAATTACGGAATTCGCGAAGCAGACGGTTGTTCGCGAACTCCTCCTGGGGCAATGCTGCGGCGGCCTTTTCGCTGTAGTCGCAGTTTCATGTATGCGGCTGTGAGTGATATAAACTATATAGCGGAAAGCGTTGCATCCTGGGAGAAGGAAAGCGACTCAGTGGGGAACTGTGGGCCTCCGGTTTGGCTATTGCGCAATTTTGACAGCAATGTAAAAAACGCGCGCAACAACAAATGTCCGTTTCCATGTCTCTACTTACTGCTATGAGACTCAGCATAATCAGAAGCCTTACACTCCATCAGACCGGGTATAGGCATTCGATTCACCATGTCAGAAGCAATGACTAGAAGCATGCATTGTCCCAGCATCATGATATCTACCAGAATTGTTATTGTGGAAGTGCCATCATCAAAATGCCGACATGGGAATGTCATTAACGGTGCACCATAGCAGTGGAAGCTCGCCGAAGGCGGGCTGTCTCTGCTAGTATATACAAATACATAAACTGGCCTACACAGCTCATGTGCACATCTCAGGATAAAACAATACACGGTACAGTTCACATACATTGTGAACGATCTCCAATGATACCTCAGATAGCTCAAACCCTTCAGTGGCAAGTCTCCTGCCGTTTTCTTTACTCTGATTACGTTCCTCTTCTGATGTGCTGGGCACAGTAGCCACAGGCACTACATGAAATGTAGACAAGAAATAGCATGGGAATATGTACAGTAAATAAGTAATAGATGTTTAACTATGACACAATCACAGATCTCTGTTACATTTTCCTTGCAACTGACGATGCATGCATGTTAGGTAACATTACACCCATTACATCACCATGTCATCGTACAACTTGCACTACATAAACTACCTGTAGTGGTAGCTTCCTAACAGGAATAGATGTTGCCACACAAGTCACTACTACCAAGAATGTTGATGAGAGACTTCTTCACTAAGGCCACAGCAAGTTAATTTCTTGTTTCTCATCCACCACCCTCATGCATTTCCTGGCAATGGTGCTATCAAAAAACACAATGTATTAGTATATACTACTTCCGCATTGAAATAGTGTACAGTGAAGCTGTAGAAAACACAGATTTATGAATAAGAGACCATGTAAAATCAAATGCAACATAAAGCTATAGTGCATTGCTATACAACAACTCAGTATAGTTCCTCAAAGAGCTTTGTGAATGTGTGCTCCTCCGAACAGTCACATCGTCCATGGGAGGATCTTCCTGGCCAGAGAATTCTGTACAGTGTAAGCCCTGATGTCCGTTTGCAGCTACATGTCTCTCCAATATCTGCACCCTTACTGCCCTGGCAGCTAGCACTAGTACCCATTTGAGACCTTTGATAGAGGTACTGCATGTTTCTTTGTAACCTTATTAATGTTGCTGTCAGTTACCATAACCACTGGAAAATGTGATTGGCCCAGTCAAGGTCTTTAGGTTGTATGCCAGCAAGATGATGACCCTAGTGTGGTAAAATGCATATACACTGAACAAACCTGCATGTTTTGCCTTGTCATGTAAACAAGAGTTAAGCAGCTTGAAGAATGTTGAGGTACGTAGCTACACTGGTATTTGAAGCATGCTGACACAAATCCTGACTGAAACCGATAATGACGCCCTTCCCAAGTGCATGTGAGGTGTTGGAGCATCCAGTCAAAAAGTAGGTAATACATCCCATCGGTGTTGCAGTGCTAACATGTCTGACTGCATGTCTAGGCTACCAAGAGCCTGCATGTCCAGCCGTGTAGTTTGGAGCAAAGGAATGAAGTTTTGTACCTGTTACTAGTGATACATTATGGCCTCTTCACACACCAACATTTCTGTTCACAGCAGTACGTGACCTACTGTATACATACCCACCATGATGTCACTACCACTGAAGACAGCAAGTAGTTTGAGTTTGGGCGGTAGCCCCACGAGGTATTTAACGTGAAATACTTGTTGGCCAAATGTCACTATCACATATATCAGACCAACTCACAATCACCATACCATATATACATGCTAAAACCACAGACTTAATATCTAGGAAGATGGGGAGTTCCCATGTAAAATATATATACATGCATATATTGATGCATGTTCATTAATGTGTCATGGATACAACAACATATGCCACTTCCTTTATGGCCAGTTCCTGGTGCTGTTCGCCACACAAAACCTCACACACATCGTGTACAAAGCGACACAATGGGGCCTACAGCTGTCGTGACCGCATGAACACGAGGCACCAAGGCTTCTACGCATGTGCAGTCGATGCCTATTGCCGTATTGCCATGTCGTCGTGCAACCGAAGCCATTGGCAAGTGATTCGCATCAAATAGTCTAAGGCAATTGCCCGCAAGCACCCGTTGGTGCTTTGCAGCTGTTAATTGTGCTGTGTATTTGTTTCCTGTGTTTGTAATTTACCCGCCCACCTGCGTGGATTTGAAGCCACTTCCCAGGATGAGAAACTGGAAATGAACTTGCTGCGGCCTAATCTTGCTATATACTACCCCTACTGCACCAACCTTATGAGTGTTGATGAGAGACTTCTTCACTAATCGCTACTACTACTTCTAATGCACCAACCTTATACATATACATGACTGTATACACACCTTGTAAACGGACAGAAGAACCTTCAGTCGCTTGCAATGCTTCTGAAACTACTTGCGCCAATGTGCCATTATAATATGTACTGCAGCCAACCCCACCAGAACACTTGACTGACATGGACACATCAGAATGTACATCTGCACATGTTGGAATAAGATGGATGATACAGTAGAAAACATAGACACACGAAGGAACGGGACTGGCAACGCGGACCGGAAGTTGTATTAGGGTCGTACAGGTCACGTGTCTTCTTAGTAACGATTTTGCCAAGATGGCGGCGAAGTGCGACGATGATTGCGGAAGACTTATGGACGTTTTGACTTTCTTGGAAGAAGGTTTGCACTGTAACTCATTTTCATCCAGGGGGAAGAGACAGAAATAGGAAGTTGAACACTTCAATCGGGCTCTTCTTTGTCGGGGGTCTTTGTTCTGCACGGTTTTGACCTGCTGTTCCCCCAAAAGAGTTCGGTAGAGTTTGTTGGGATTCGCCAACAATGGCTACCAGATCCTGGTACAGCTCTGAATCCACTAATATGCCATCCTTCTGGCACATTGCTTCAATCCTTGCTGTAAGGGTGTTAATCTCCCTCCTACTATCTTTCTGAATGACAGCCAAGATTGCCAATTTTTGCAACTTCTTTGGGGTTGATAGATATGCATTCGCTGTGAATCATGAGCTACCACTGGTCTCATACCATATAGTCTGGTCTGGTCTGGTACCGTATAGATGGTAGGGTAGCACTCCGGGATACCTTGGGTCAGGACCCGGTGAATAGTTACACTCGTGCCCTCAATCTGCATCTTCCAAGCAGTAAGAGTGGAAGGGAGCTCCAGTGGTATTTGGTGACAAAGATAAATTTGCACCAAAAGAGAATGAGGCTGGACTAAGGTGTTTAAATGGTGTGACAGGGCCGTAGGTTAGAGTATCTATGATAGAACCTACATAAATAGTTATGATTAAAGTTTGATGACAGCTATCTTATATGTGTAGCTATGTATATAGCCAGCTAGCTAGCTACATTATAAAGCTGAACGACAATTAATCTAAATAGCCCTAATCTCTGTATCAATGATTTGTGCTGCCACTCTAAACACATTATGGATATGGAAAGGAAGGCTTGCTCTAGTTGCACGAAGGTACCCTCCCTCCGCCCTTCTTTCGCGGTATGCAAGCAGCTTTGAGGAGGAAGTAGGACAAATATATATAATGTATGTATAAAATTGTATTGTATATGGTTTGCATCTATAGGAATCGCGATAAATCGCTCACTAGTCAATGCACCGTAGATGTTACTTCACATCCATACCATTGGACTGACCTAAAACCTCTTGCAGGAAGAAATCCTTCGCTCCCAAGTTCGTTCGTCTGTAACGCGTCCTTTTGGGAGCGAAGGATCTCAACGTACGAGTGTCCTACGGAGGTGCGAGCTTCACGCTGCCACAACACACTCGAAATCGCATGGTTTCCGATGGGTATACTGCGCGTAGGTCGAACTAAGCCGACGATATACGGCGATTTGTAGGCATATCCGTCGCGAAATTCGGCTATTTACACCTTTCCTTGGATACGGAAGCTGTACGACCCTAGTACACTATTAGAGATAGGGAATTTATACGGACTTCCGGTCCGCGTTGCCAGTCCCGTTCGTGTCTATGGTAGAAAAGCACCGTCAATTAGGCTTCCCTAAGACTCACTTGTTATGAACCAACAAAGGAAAAGAGTACTACATGCCACTCCAAGAAGTACCACAAACAAGTTCTTCAGCTTTTTGGTCCGCACTAGGCAAAGATAGACCATTTCAACAGGCTTCCACTGGTTTCGCTACCTGGGCAATCAAAAACAGGCTAGTATCCACGCAAATCGTGAGGAGTAAGTGTAGAGGTAAAGAAAGAAACAACTAAGCAACATGGGACACGCACTACGCGGCTCACAGACTGGCCAATGATACCTGAAACTTCTTTAATGGTCGGACCGTACTTCGGTACATTAGTCCAGCTAGCCAGCCACTGGTCCCTCCCGTTTATTTATAGAGCGTGACGTCACAAAACCGGAAACCGGCATTTTGGTGCACATGCGATGCATTGTTGCGTTCAGACCATAGATGTTCAGACAGAGACAAGGACGTATCTTTCTATCGCATACCATCGGTCAGAACTGGTAGAAGCAGTGAAGAGTTGGAACTGAGCAAGAATCGGCGGGAAGGATTTTTAGTAGCGATTTCTAGAGCTGATTTGACAGAAAGCAAGTTGGAAAATGGTCGTATTTGTTCCAGACATTTCATATCAGGGAAGCTAGCTGATCTTTTTGACAGTCTGAACCCTGATTGGCTGCCAACACTACATCTTGGGCACTCGAAGAAAAGTGAAAATGTCCTCTACACGAAGACAGATATCAGAGGAAGAAGAGCAGAGTGGCCAGGGTGAGTGAAGGCACAGGTTCAGCTGATGAAGCACGTATGCCTGCCACTGATGCGCAGGTGTGATGTTGCAGTGCAAACAGAGGAAACTCCAGAACAGATTTCACAGCTACGTAGTGAACTTAACTCTGTACATGCCACCATCTGAAGCCTTGAAGATACCATTAAGCATAATTATTACACCTTTTACAGAGTCTTACATGGAAAATGCCGGAGATAAATTTGTACAGCACTATACTGGTCTGCCTAATTTCAGACTTTTAAAGAGTGTTTTTGATTGTGTGGCCCCTAGAGATAAGAACACTAAATTGTCTTTCGATTTCAAGAGTTTATGGCTACTATGATCAATTGCGGCATAATCCATCATCCCCGGATCTAGCATATCGATTTGATGTGTCTTCCTCTACAGTCTCAAGAATTTTACTGAAATAGCAAACAGCAATGGATGTAAGATTCAGGTAAGATACAAGTCTTGAAAAAGTGTGTAGCTGATAGAACACATTCACCCCACAGCTTGTCATCTGGAAAGATGCGTTCAATATGGAGATTTGGAACTTCAGGTTCAGAAGGAAAGGTGCACATGCAAAAGTCACAATAGTCAACACTGCAGACGTATA
Source organism: Aplysina aerophoba (assembly GCA_949841015.1). Classification (NCBI taxonomy): domain Eukaryota; kingdom Metazoa; phylum Porifera; class Demospongiae; order Verongiida; family Aplysinidae; genus Aplysina; species Aplysina aerophoba. The sequence goes on from OX465050.1 coordinate 2,313,726, forward strand.
TCTGTGTCTGGACTTGATAGTAGTATGCATGCTTCTTGTCCAGTGAAATGGAACCATAATGTGACTTAATTAAGCATGACTTTGCGTCACTTGCAATATCATCAATTCCATCTCCACGATGGCAAAAGGGACACTTGATTTCTAGCGTCCCTTTCCCACAACAGCTGCAACAGACAATGCCATCTGGTGACGCTGCAATGTGGGGCCACTTGCAATTAAGGACCAAGCCACTAATCTTTACTGTGGCATCATCATGTTCTTCTTGCAATACTTTTGTGTAGTACTCTCTTGCTAGCTTTTCATGTTTGCATCCCCATTGGGTAACCATGGTCTTAAATCTGTAAGCTTCAGAATAACAAATGGCATTCAGTAAGCTTCGAGCAGGCTTTGAATGGTCTGTCTGGCAGATGCTCTTCATACAAGAAGCAGTAACTCTACTAGCTCTGTACGTATACCATAGGTTTGGTGTGCTCTGCTCACAAGTGGCCTCCTATTTCTTCACTGATATCTAAGTTTACATTATTGCAAGTGCCCAGAAGATCAGTGAAGCTTAGTTTCTGATGTGCTGTATCACTGAGCGATTGCAGTAGTATGGGGAAGTTATTCTGCCTGCATTTTGGGACATAACTGCTTGCATATTCGGGGATCAGAGACAGTATTACAGGCTTTGTACCACACTGACTCGGGAATGTCATACCTAAGTACAGCAAGAGTTTTATGAGTGGCTGACACACTATAAATTTACCAGTACTAGATTAACAAGCCAGCTAATATAGCAGCTAGCTGCACAGCAGGAAGTAGACTTACCCGTCCAGTTATAATGCATTTCTCGCCAATTTTAATAGCCTCAACGTCTTTAACCCAGCCACAGACAAATTGGTTGTATCTTTCCTTGGATTTATGAGCTATGAACTGTTTCACCATGACGAAGCTAGTCTGCAGCACAAGGTAAGATACAATTTCGCTGGCATCAACTGGAGGTAGGGGGCAAGATACGCAGTCATTCTTCGAAATACAGAAAGGATCTACGCCTCCAATTAGCGTTAGATTGTCCATGTAACGTGCTTTGGCTTTGGCTGGTAGTTTCTGCCTGTAACTGGAAAGCGCCGTCGGATTCGCCATTGTCAACGTTAAGGCCTTGTGCACCAAAATGGCCGATGCCAGAAAGTACGTCATAATTGTGTCGCCAATGCAAACGCACTATTAAGTACACCTCCAGCCCACTTCCAGGCGCCATCTTCTGCGCCCTCGACAAGATGGCGGTCGGAAGTGGGCTGGGACGAGAACTAATTTATAAGTGCCCGCTTTGCGCCCGTAGGGCGCAGAGGGTGCTTAGTAATATAAGAGGGTCGTCCAGCTGGCTGACTATACTTCGGGCTCATAATTATAATTTGCGGTAAATGCAACTTGGTTTTGTTCTTGCTGAATCTGATTAATAGTGAAACTGATGGAAGATGCAAAGGAGAAAGACTCATCTAACTGGTTGGTGGCACTTCCTATTTAGAGCAATGGGTTCACACTCCACTAAAGTGCTTTTCGTGACGCTATCTGTTTGAGGTATGGATGGCAGCCACCACTATTACTAATGAAGTACTAAAGTGCAGAACCCTCGGCACGTGTTATGCAACAAACTATGCTGGCTAAAGTAACATTGTTGCAGATTCTATATAAGAGTCTAGTGTAGAAGCTCAACATATGCATGCAATGACTGTAAGTATGTGACTGTATAGGTCTTTGTTGTAGCTTTGCAACAAAGGCATTGTATAACCAACGGCTTTACCACTCTTGAAGCACTTTCATTACTTGCTTTGATCCATGCAGTAGCGCACTGTGTGCAATATGTATAAGAAAGATGTCCTGTAGCTTTGCTGCGAATGTGAATTCACAGAACAGTTTTTGTCCTCCTCCAATGTTATTTACATAGTCACACAGGAAGCGACGTCATATGGATATTTTATACACGAGGCAGGCATAGTCATAATACCGCAATAAGAAATACATGATTCCAATCCGATTACGTAGTGTAGAGTATCTATGGTGGAGCTTGACAATTATAGGTTCGTATATACCCACACCGCCCCGTGCTACCACCAGACACCGCAGCGAGGGCTTGCACCACCAGAGTAGAACACTGGACTCGGCACCTCTCAATTACATCCCGCCATTGAGCACGATTTAGTCGTTCTTGGAAAGGGTATGCTGCATATTGGCTTTTTCGCTTTTTTCACACCATATCTCTCAAACGCAGTCATTTTGAGACAATCGCCCTTTATAACTTCCTACTTTGTCGTTCTGATCCACTGGAATCATTCATAAGTCGCCTCGTAGCCTGCAGTGCCAGATTAGACTCAGACACACACACACACACACACAGACCAATTACCATAGCGCCTCGCTGCGCTACGCGCCGCCGAGGGTTAACATGCACTTGTGGTAGGTCGTTTACCATAGATCATGCTCTAAACTGTCCAACAGGAGGGTTTCCAATCATACGTCACAATGAGGTTTGAGATCTCACAGCAGATCTGATGTCAGAGGTATGCCATGATGTGTGTGTGGAACCTGCCCTCCAACCGCTCACAGGAGAACACTTATCACTTGCCAGAGCCAACAGAAAGGACTCAGCCCGACTAGACATGAAAATGGTTGATATAGGCTAGGAGCAGACCAGGAGGCAGATCTGTGAGGCTGTAAAACGCATCCTGACTTACACCAAGCGCCCAAATCTGTTTACTGAAAACTAACCAGAGAAGGATTGGTGGTATGGGTTTCTACGCAGACACACCCGAAGGTTTCAATGCGGCAGCCACAGGCTCTTCAGATTTCTTGTGCTAGTGCCTGCACAGCAGCAGCAGTGCTCCACAAGTGGTTTTATGGGCTTAAGCAGTTATTTCTCCAGCATGATTTGCTGGACAAGCCAAGTCGCATTTGAAACTGCGATGAGAGTGGTTTCCACTCTGTCACAAGAGTGGTAGGGTTCTTGCTCCACAGGGGGCTCGCAATGTATATCACATCACAGGGAACAACAAGCAGCAGATAACCAACTTGTGCTGCATCAGTGCTGCTGGTGGAATCATCCCACCAATGCATATCTATCTTGGTGAGAGATTTGGGTACAGTCCCCTTTGGAGGGTGGAGTGGAAGGTGCCTACTTTAAGAAATCCTCAAATGGATGGTTCACAAGAGCTCTTTTATGAATGGATCAGCAAGCACTATCTCATTCACCTCCCTCCTGAACGACCAGTCTGCCTGCTTGAAGATGGTTACTCCTCCCACATTGATCTGGACACAGTAAAGTTCTGTGCAGCAAATCAGATTTTGCTGTACTGCTTGCCCCCTCACACGTCACATGTCCTCCAGCCATTAGGTGTGGGAGATTTTGCTCCTCTCCAGCGAGCATGGCAAGATGCTGTCGCTCAATGTCAGCTTGATGAAGGGGAGGTCATCAGCAAGAGGTCCTTTGCTGGAGTGTTTCATTCTCCATATAAGAACGTGGTGAGGCTCAGTACAATAGTCAATGCATACAGAGCAACTGGCATCCACCCCTTGAATTGACACGCCATCAATCCAAGAAGTTGGAACCAGCCAGTGTGTACTCATTCGAACCATTCTCGAGCAGCAATGAAGCATCCTCATCCTCACTGAAACCTGGGCCAGGTGCATCTACGTAAGCTTCCACTCAAAGGCTCTGAGCTAGCTGGATGACGGTACAATTACCCTCAATAAGAGGGATAAAGAGGGCTATTATATCACCAGTGATGCCCTCTATACAGCATGGGCAAAGGAACAAAGATGGAAGAGCCATAGACAGCTGTTTGACTGGGGAGGTGATCGCTGTTTGCCATAAATAGAACTTCGGTCTCCCTGGCCAGGGATCAATTTGTATTGTCCTGGCCAGGTTTGGCGTAGTTATCCAGTGAATATTGCCACACATCATAAGTCCTTTTATTAGCCTATAAGATTCATGACTGATGCGTGACTGAGAGGCCTAGTTTTGATACAGGCCCACTATGGCAATTACTGTCTAACACCCGGTCATTTCAAATTTTGTACTTTGTTGGCAGTGAAGAGCTTCAGGAAGATTAGCTAAGTCAACGTAGAATGAGTGGACATCGACCTGTTCCTGCCTGAGCTACTCACAAGTTCTATCAATGACAGACACTTCGGACTTCAACAACTACCTACTTTCATGTAGTTATAACACTATAATACTATAGGTGAATGCACCGCATTGTGTAGAGAGCATGAGCAAGCTCTAAGTAACAAAGAGCAGATATGTAGATGGATGCAAGCAAAGAGACTTTGGAGTGTGAATGGGACTACAAGGATGAGCTAACTCTATAGCTACATATATACCTGGACCATCCCGTACAATCTCTGGACAGTCACTACAGTTAATTAAGAACTGGACAGATGGTGTAGCGAAAATGGCAGACACTTATATTACTTTACACATGAGTTTTGATTGGTATAAATTTGTGCAAATAGTATTCATGCAATACAATGAAGTCCTACGTGGCTAGTGTCAAAACTCATCTTTAAAAATTTGAACATGACCACATCCAATTGCAGCAAATTAGCTAGCTATCTCGCTAGAAGTGCTGTAGCAACCACATTTCAGTTGAGGCCCTTCTCTGCATAGCCAAGTGTGTAATCTCAACTACTTAGCCACTGTAGTTGTGACCAGTGGTTGGTAGCTAAGCTAGCTAGAGGTAATACTCTACTGCAAAATTATCAAGCTCTATAAGCTAGCTACGTAGCTACAATTATCGATCAGTGGCTAGCTACTTTTCTTGCAGCTGAAGAAATGGATGCTAGGCCTGTGCATGTGTTCCAAAGGAGCTAGAGAGCAGATATGACACCCCGACACAGGCATAGTATGCACAATCACGACGTACTGTGGATATACCCTCATATACGATGGATTACTAGCGCGACGCGGCGTGGGGGAGGACCAGCGTCCTTATATGGCTAACTCAGCAAAGATGGTGGCCCTCCTCCTTCAGCTGGTGGTTGTTGGGCTCTCCCTTGGGGCACTCCAAGCCCAAACAACAACGTTCAATGACACGAATGTTACTGCGTTAGGTAAGCCAATTGCTGCAAGGCGGTGCACTCGAACCGTGATTTGGACCGCTACTTGTTTGATGGTGATCAGTCGCGACCGTAGACACTATATCAATGTCGCGGAACGAAGCCCCTACTCTACCACTACCACTACCTAGAAGAAATGGTAGCGTTGCGGACTTCTCGTCAGGTTCATCGCGTGGAGTGCTCCCTTGCACGCAGGTGGAGCTACAGAAGTGGCAGCGGTAGCTATTGTCTGAGCAAGTTCAGCATTCCGTTTTAGGGGGCGTTAGGTGTTGGTGAAGCCAACTACATGTTGCGAGACTGAGATCTAGGTAGTCCCTTGGAAAACTAGTGTGTTTTTTTACCAATATAGACTTGGGGTTGGCACTGACTGTGTAGCAACGATATCGATTGGATATCTACTAGCTACGTACGTATGTGCAGAATTTGTAGCACTTATCTACGTATACTGTTGTATGAGTGAACGTTCGTTGATGCTAGTGCGCAGCAGTTTCACAGAGACCCTGGTGTTACAGCCTATTCGGCTCTGTGTGCAATTTTTAGGTTTAATCGGCTTGACTGAATTGTACATTTTCAAGTATCGAGTTCTTCCGAGACAGAATCTAATCTTACATATCCCCCTTAGTTTGTGTAGTAGTTTTGTGGTCATGACTCACTATGTTCGTTGTATATTGTGCAGCCTCGCCAGAAGATACCTGTACTGTGTTACAAACTATAGCTCTACGTTTGGAAGAGATGGTTGAAGGAAGCTTTTGCCAAGTTCAGGATGATGACCAAGACTCCTGTAATGATTGTCTCTGGCTCAATTGCACAGCAGCAATATCATCTTTTCTTGGAACAGTCTTTGTTTCCTTCCGTAGCAGGTTCTTGCCATGCTACGCATACAATGCCTCTGAAGGCATTAACATTCATGCAAGCAATAGCTCACTTTTTGCTGGCACAGATCAGTTTCTGGCCAGTGTTTTTGCTGATCGAACAGCATCAGTAGAGGTGACAGTTGAACTGGGTGGATTTCCTGGCACGTATATAGTGCAGTTCACCCTAGAGCAACTTGGAGATGGCATCCTCTATGGGGTAAGTTCTCTCTCTATTGTACTCCTTTTTAGCGCTTCAATTGTCATTCATGGACTGCCTACTGAATCTGTAAGAACTTAATTGACTGAGCATTCACGTAGCATGCAATAATGAACAATGGTGAGACATTATGGCCACAATGGTCTTTGTCAGTTGCAAAACAGTTTTGTATAACTGATGCAGACCTTTGTGGTCGAAGCCTCTTACCACTGTTCATTATTGCTACGTGAATGTTCAGTAAATCAAGCTCTTACGTACGTCGGTATACTGTATCGTGAGCCTCTACGACATCATTCTGCCTGTATGCATTGTGTACATGTTGTATACGTGTGCCATAGTTAGGTTATGTGTCATTTATATTGCAGGTGGCAGTTGCTACACAGAGCAGCAGTATCATGTTTGTCATTGTGGATCCTGTGTACATTCCGCTTAATTGCAGTGAGTGTGCAGTGTGTTGTACCTGGGCCACAGTGTTATTACGTACAGTTGAGACATTACGGCTTACAGTAGTGTGAACAGTGCAACTGTATGGTGGTGCTGTATACTGTTCGCTTACACGCACACATGCACATACACGCATGCACACACACACACACACACACACACACACACACACACACACACACACACACACACACACACACACACACACACACACACACACACACACACACGTATTCAGCAACAAAGACTGTCTCGGAGTGTGCTGTACAACGCAGTGTGGTATTATTCAATGGCCTTGGACCTGGTGGAATAGCAGGAACAGTGCTTGGAACAACTGTCAGCATAATAATTGGACTCGTACTTATTCTTACAGTGGTCTTTCTTGCACTGAGGAAGAAGAGGATGTGAGTCTGTGTGCACTTAGTGTGCCTCTTGCTTCAAAGTGGTAGTGTGAAATGTTGTGTGACTGCAGTGCTGCTTCCTGTGTGTACTGTAGGAAAGACGGCTTTGAGGTCAGTTATGTTTACTCCAATCCAGCAGCAAAGCAGGAGAATGAATACTACAGCAATGGACTAATACCATATGTGAGTTGCCGTACATCTCTTCATTAATGTACAATGCATGCAAGACAAAAGCAAGTACATACATCCACCCAAGTCCTTAATGGTGTAGGCTCAGGTTGCTTAGTTGAACTGATAGCAAATTAAATTATTCGATGAACAAAGGAAAACTGCTTTGAATACTCAAATGTAGAATGTTCAAGGTATTTTCAGCTGCTTACATGGGTGAAGTCGTAAGCAGTTGACAAACACCTTTAGGCCAAAACGTCCTGTAATTGATCACATTTTTAGTGTTTGTTTGTCCTCTATAAACTGTTTGCACGAGTTGGCTTGGGGTAGACTGCAATGGTCTGTTTTGGACCTGGGAGGTTGATGGTGTCTGCATGTGTATATATAATTGCAATATGTGATGTAGATGGATGTAGAGACTACATTCTCAAAGAGCAGCAGTCAGCCATCCTGGCCCCAAGTAATGGCACGAAATAGTGCATACCGTCTTTGAAATGCAGCCAATCTCTCTGTTAATGACCAATTTCTGACTAGCCTGCAGGCTGTGTTAATTGAAAGTTTCATTGCATGTGGTACTGCATTTGGTGTCAGCAACTGTACATACCTTGCCATGTGTTGCAGTCTGGGTCACTGGTAGACAGGAATTTGCCTGATGTGGAGGATGTGGCACACTTAGATGTCAGTTGCAAGGCTGATCTCGATGATGATGACAATGATGATGGCAGTTATGAAGATATTGTAAGCCCCTATATGGTCTTTCAGCCAAAGTATGGAGTGTCAGTCCCCCAAGTGGATTTTCACTCCTTCAATGTGACAAGAAAGGAAGCTGGCATTGATGTGAGTCATCTATAGGTTTGTTGCTGTGTATCACTCATTAAAACACCCCGTGCAGCTCAGCTGGATGAATAAAGCTTCATTCCTTGATTTTACTCTAGGGATTTTGCAGTGTTTTGTATGTATTGGCTCCTTTGATAAATGTCCACCTTCACATGCCCATACCTGGCATAATTGCAGTGGCACTCGTGTTCAGTAGTCTTTCAGGAGTATCCTGTTGGTGGTACGTACGTGTATTACATTAATTCTGGTTATCCTTCACCCCTGCCCGTAGGAGTGGGATTATCCTCGTGAGAGGCTCACGTACATGCGAGAACTTGGAGAGGGACAGTTTGGCAAGGTCATCTTGATGAAAGCAAAGGTACGTACGTGGCTACCACTTGGGAGCAGGTTCTGATGACTCAATATATGATGATTGTCATGTGTAGGTCCGTGGAACCAGGTGTCCCCACATACACATCTAAGATTGACTCTCACCTTGTGTAGCACTGATATCACTCTTGTACGTAGGTACATGCATTCCAGTAGAAAGCACTGCACAAACCTTAGCCAGAAAATTATATCTCATCAGAGTGTGTTGAACTTTCCGACTGCATGTGTGACTGTGCTGTGCTTGTGTGTTCCGTAGGGCATTGCCGGATATGAAGGTAACATTCCAGTGGCCATAAAGACACTGTCTAGCACTGATCCAGACGACAGAAAGAAGTTTGCAGAGGAGGCAGAATTGATGAAGATCTTCTCACATCGCAACATTGTCAGCTTACTCGGTGAGTCAGTCTACCAAACTTGGTGTGCACTGTGTTCCTGTGTTTATGTGTGTACCTATCACTGTATCTCTTTGTACATATATGTGTGTGTGTGTGATCTGTTCGTCTGTCCATTTGTCTGTCTGTCTGTCTGTCTGTCTATCTGTATGTATGTCTGTCTGTCTGTCTGTCTGCTTGTCTGTCTGTCTGTCTGTCTGTCTGTCTGTCTGTTTGTCTGTTTGTCTGTCTGTCTGTCTGTCTGTCTGTCTGCGATGTATATGTACAGTATGTATGTTTGCGAGCTACATGCATCGGTGAGAAGCTCCCCTTCTCTCCTGCATTATGTTCCTGTGCATGTGAGAGTGTACATACACGCTGGCAGTCAGAGGGTATATTGGGTGTGTTATGCCAATGTACGTACATACGTATTATGCATGTATAATGTATATGGCTCCCCAATAGTGATAATGTACTAATGTTCAGGTATGATTTACTGGGAAATGTAGTGCACAAACGTAGTACATATACCTGTTGGTGTGTTCTTCTCCAAACAGGTACTTGCCATGAGGAGGAGGACGGCGCCCCCATGATCATCCTTGAGCTCATGCCATATGGTGACCTGAAGGACTTCCTCATAAAACAGAAGTAAGCCGACAGTCACATCATCCAGCATGTGTGTAAATGCAGCCAGCCTGCTGTGAGGGTGTCAAGAGTGCACGGCACACTCTGCTTAGTGGTGAGTGAGAGCATTTGCTCAGAGTGTGTTGCCCCTTGTGTCTGCAGGGAGAACGAGGCCATGGTGACTAGCATTTGCCTGTTCGAAGTCTACCAAATAGCTTCAGGGGTAAGAGGCCCATTCAATGGACATAGTACACACTTACGTAGGTATGGATATTAACACATAGAATGCACTTAGGCATCACAGGTATATAGGACACACTTTAGGTACCACGGTGTATTGCATCTACATAATAATAGTTAAGAACATATTGCGTGTGTGCTGTATAACTGTAGCATTTGTACACTGCATGTCAAATGAATGAACACACAGTGTCAACATTTAAAGAGGGGGGGTAAGCTATCACTGAGCTTGTTCTTAAGATTGAGAATCTTCTTGTTGGCTGTAGATTGCCTCCGCTCTGGAGTTCTTGGCTGAGAACAAGTACGTTCACAGAGATATAGCAGCAAGGAACTGCCTGGGTAAGTTCACATACGTGTGTGCAGTTGTGACCTGTATGTATTTGCAATATCTTCTAACTACACCTTGCATTAGTTGCACCTTACTCTGCACTGCCACAATAATGCTGGCACCCCAACATTGTCTCTCTAAGTACATACATTGGCACATACATACACAGCGTTCACACTTATAGACATGCACAAGATGCATTTGCATGATTGTTCATATATACGTATGTACAGTACATCAATGTATTGACCCTTGCGGTGCTGCGTCTGCGTTTTCTCACAGTGGGAGAAGGTCTCAGTGTTAAGCTGGCTGATTTTGGTCTGGCACGGGCAGTGCACAACAATGACTGCTATCGTCTCAATGGTCCTGCCAAGCTGCCCCTGAGGTGGATGGCTCCTGAGTCCATCATGTTCGGCATATTCACCACACAGACTGACACCTGGTAAGTATGGGATGCGTGAGCACATACACACACATACACACACGCATGCACACACATACACACATGCACACACACACAAACACAGACACACTCCTCCTCCTCCTGGGTACACCTTGCCCTAACAAGGGCGTTGGGCAGGGCCCAGGCAGTAGCTTGGGTCCTGTTTTGTAGGCCAATAAACTGTCGTAGGGTGGGCTGGCCAGGCCCACGCCTGATACCATACATGGCAAGCATGCAGTGTTGTTGGACACGGATCACTTGCTATAGCTATTGTGCCCATGTTGTTAAAAGGATGCACGCGCACTTGATAGTATTAGAGCAAATCATGCATTTAGTAGCATCATGTCATGTACACTCTATGCACTGGTACGTGTGTACGTATGTACATACATATTGTTTGTTCCTCAGGTCATTTGGGGTGTTGCTGTATGAGATTGTGACCTTTGGGGATATCCCATATGAGGACATGGGTGTGCAGGAAATTGTCAGCAATGCAAAGGAAGGGATGCTCAGACTGCCCAAGTGGGTACCATATGTCATTGTACTGTTCACTGCTAATTATTTTTGTGTGAATGTGTACATATATGCGAATGAGGAAAATGAGACTATGCTTGGTGTATTTGTGGCTGTGATTTGAGCATACGTACGTATATGCATGTGCATGTGGTCTGTGATGGTTAATAATTTTGTGCCTCAGATGTTAATTCAATGCTGACATCAGCATTTGCCATGAAAAGTAGTGTCACAATGTGTCTGTACAGCGTGTGCAGGAATGGTCAAGTACATTTGTAGTCATTCGCATATTCATTTACATGACTGTTCTATGGTGTTCCTTTCCACCTACAGGCCAAACGACTGTCCTGACAAGCTGCATGAGATAATGCGGCATTGCCAAGCACATAACCCAGAAGACAGGCCATCCTTCTCTGCAATCAGGCATTCCTTATGCCGGGAGAGAGTGAGAACAAGAAGTGAACGCCTGAAAACAATTAGGAGCAACACAGTTGGGTGTAAAAAGCAAGAATATGCGAAGGCTGCTGAGGGTGTGTGCACTGGAATGGGTCAAGACAATGGACAATACCTGAAGACAGAAGGAGCTGTGGTGCAGCAATGAACAATAGTACTAGTAGCAACTCTTGTATGCAGGTGTGGTTTCAAATATTATTGGGGCGAGCCTGAGCGAGCCCCACACTTACGTGAAGTACGCCACCGCTGTCTGTATGTGTATATATATGTGCCGTACGTCGTCTTAGGCCACGGGACCAATTTATGCCGGGTGCAAAATGGACAAGATGGCCGCCCTTTGCGTAGTCGTTGCGTGCGCCTCAAATACTCGCTGCGGACAGCGTCAAACGAGAAGGAAGTGGTCCGAAACGAAGCGTACGCTCCAACCTCTCAGCCAGGCAAGAATACAGGCATCGTACGAAGGAATAGCGCCAACTAATCTTCCTCCACGTTCGAGAATTTCACAGGACCCTAAGCGAAGTAGTCAGCAGATCACTCCTTTATACAATGCCCACAGGAACGCTCAGCAACACAACCGCTGCTGAGGGTTCTGAGAATCGCTCTTCACCTGGCTTACGACAAGATCATGTGATTCGTACCAGTGCTCAATTAACATCCAACTTCCATTAGAATCAGCCTTAGCCTCTACATATCATTCATACAAGCAAACACTCGGTCCGTATCAGCATCTACAATGTATGCTATGCAGTCCAACGCAAATAGCTGCATGCCATCGGCACCTTTATCTCGCTCAGGCTCGCCCCCACGATGCTGTAAGCATCTGTCTAGTATATAATATTATGTATGCACTTATGTGCATTCTATATACATACAACAGTCAGTGTATATATATATATGCCAATATCAACATAATTGGGGCGAGCCTGAGCGAGCCCCACACTTACGTGAAGTACGCCACCGCTGTCTGTATGTGTATATATATATATATATATTTATATATATGTGCCGTACGTCATGCCGTATAGTTCTATTTACACAGAATGGACAAGATGGCCGCCCTTTGCGTCGCCCTTTGCGTGCTACTCAAATACTCGCCACGGACAGCTTCAAACGAGAAGGAAATCGTACGACACGAAGCGGAAACTCCAAACTCTCACCCAGGCAAGGACACAGGCATCGTACGAAAGAATAGCGCCAACTAATCTTCCTCCACGTTCGAGAATTTAACAGGACCCTAAGCGAAGTAGTCAGCAGATCACTCCTTTATACAATGCCCACAGGAAAGCCACTAAGAAGAACACTCAGCAACACAACCGCTGCGAGGCTTCTGAGAATCGCTCTTCACCTGGCTTACGACAAGTTCATGTGATTCGTAACATTGCTCCATTACAACATCCAACTTTCATTAGCAACAGCCTTAGCCTCTACATACCATTCATACAAGCAAACACTCGGTCCGTTTCAGCATCTACAATGTACGCTATGCAGTCCAACGCAAAAAGGTGCATGCCATCGGCACCTTTAGCTCGCTCAGGCTCGCCCCCACGATGCTGTGAGCATCTGCCTAGTATATTATTGGGGCGAGCCTGAGCGAGCCCCACACTTACGTGAAGTACGCCACCGCTGTCTGTATGTGTATATATATATATATATATTTATATATATGTGCCGTACGTCATGCCGTATAGTTCTATTTACACAGAATGGACAAGATGGCCGCCCTTTGCGTCGCCCTTTGCGTGCTACTCAAATACTCGCCACGGACAGCTTCAAACGAGAAGGAAATCGTACGACACGAAGCGGAAACTCCAAACTCTCACCCAGGCAAGGACACAGGCATCGTACGAAAGAATAGCGCCAACTAATCTTCCTCCACGTTCGAGAATTTAACAGGACCCTAAGCGAAGTAGTCAGCAGATCACTCCTTTATACAATGCCCACAGGAAAGCCACTAAGAAGAACACTCAGCAACACAACCGCTGCGAGGCTTCTGAGAATCGCTCTTCACCTGGCTTACGACAAGTTCATGTGATTCGTAACATTGCTCCATTACAACATCCAACTTTCATTAGCAACAGCCTTAGCCTCTACATACCATTCATACAAGCAAACACTCGGTCCGTTTCAGCATCTACAATGTACGCTATGCAGTCCAACGCAAAAAGGTGCATGCCATCGGCACCTTTAGCTCGCTCAGGCTCGCCCCCACGATGCTGTGAGCATCTGCCTAGTAATTATATCATCTGTTACTGCTGCTGCCCATATACACGCACACACACACACACTTTCTTTCTTCCACCTTGTCCATTACAGACGTCGGGCAGGTCCCAGGCCAAAAGGCCTGGGACCTGTTTACATCCAGCTAAAGTCATTTTTGAGTGAGGTGGCAAGTCTCACGTCAGACAGCCCTGGGCTGGAGGCCGTTAGGGGGCCTAGCCGTTGTTGGCCGTAGTTGGCATCCCACTCGACAGCCAAGCCAGGTCCAGGGGGTGCGGTGGAAGGTGGTTGAGGAGGGCGAAGACACCTGCGCGCGTCGCTGGAGCACGATGGTCTGTCGCTGTTCGCGGAGCGGCACTTCTTGCTGGCAAAAATCCTCGACACGCGAGCTGTGGTTCCATTAGGCGCCGAGGAACACGTCCAGCAGAAGCTACGAGCCAACTCCGTACGAAACAGCCTGATTCTTTAGCCTCCTCAGCGAGCACGTGGTCTTCGACCCGCCATTTTGGATGACGTCACACACACACACACACACACACACACACACACACACACACACACACACACACACTACATGCAGTAGGAAGATTCAATCGACGCCTGTTGCACCCCAATCCACAGATGTTAGGCATACTTGACTGCATGTGTACCTGGCACAAATGATGTACAAAATCACTGCAGCCAGTTACTGACTGGCATTGACTTCGCACATGCTAGAGCTAGAAGGAAAGGAGTGTGTTGAAGTCATTGTACCAGTCAGCAGCAGGCAGGTAGGGTGGAATCACTCAACAGTAATGCTAAGTTAAGACTACAACCAGTTATGATTAGTGCACACACACACACACACACACACACACACACACACACACACACACACACACACACACACACACACACACACACACACACACACACACACACACACACACACACACACACACACACACACACACACAAACACACACACACACACCACACACACCACACACACACACAAACACACACACACACACACACACACACACACACAACAGAGTACATTAATCATTTATTGTCCAGCACTTGTGTATTTTTACCATGCACTCTTACCACTTTTACATGCTTGGCACTGGGTATGTGTTGGTCATGTAATTTTCTCTCCCTGCCTGCCTGCTGCTGCCCACACGTGTCAATTAAGATCCCCTGGCCTTCCATACGCATACCATGTGGACCGAGCAGTCAAAGATATCATGTGTTTCGTTACCCGACTTTCTGCTTCATCTTAACTCCATGACTAGATTGTATATCGGCTTTTGGCAGTCAACCAAGGAGGAGTTGTTTTGGCAATCTATATATTCTGACATCTGGCTATGAGTCCTAGCCACTGCTTGAAAGTCATCAATACCGTTTTCTCAATCATCATTCACTTGCCAAACATCTCTCTAACTTTCTCCCTGTGCTCTGCTGAAAGCCTGTGATGGCCAACGAAACCACTCTCAAATTTCTGGTTTGTTAGATGCTTTTGGTTTCATGTATATATGTGCAGTGCAATTGATTTATATTTATATACATACATGCTTGTTTGAGCTGTACAAGAGGGTTTCAAGCACCACAGCCTTGTATAATACACAATATCTCTATATCCCCGGTTGCTATACACATGCAGGCACACGCACACGCACCCACACCCACACACATTCTCAAATGTATTACATGCACATGCGCACACACACAAACATGACAGAATACACGAATCATTAATTGTCCAGGACTTGTGTTGATTTATGCCTCTTTATATACTATGCATCTTCACCTTTTTGGCCAGTAATGGAGTAATGTATTGTATGTATGCAACTGCTGCACACAATATTGTACTTGAATATCTGTATATACTGCTGAAAACAAGCTAAGCCAGCATATTCACGTATGTACATATGTGTAGATTTAGAAGGCAGTGGCATATGTATAGTTCATAATTCATAGTGTAAGTGCACAGCGTGTTCATACTTAATAATACAAACATCAGGGTGTTCACCCCATATAGCACTATGATTAAAACAAATATATAAGTCATTAGGGTCTTGCTCCACTTCATTCAATCCAATCGCTTTCTATACAGCCTCTCCACTTCCTTTCTACCCGTCCCTTCTCACATGCCTTATCCACCCCACATACCACCTTGTCTTTGTCTTCCATCTCTTGCCACCCCTCCATAATCTCATTCATCAACCTCACCATCTCCTTTCTCTCCTCTGCCATACCATTACAGTGCATGTTATGTGTGTACATATACATGATTGCACATGGTGCAGGAGGTGTATGGATCCAATGGCGGGGGGGTGCCTAGATATTCATGGACAACAGCAGTGTAACAGCTGTCACTATATAAGTTGTGGGTAATAATGAATTGTCTACTGCAGGACAATACTGCACCTTCCCAATTCTCTGTTCCACACAACTAATTAACCGCTGGTTATCTATAAGAAAACCAATTGTATTGCCCTCATGACAACTGAGTACCAGTCACATAGTCTGGACCTTATCTCAGTACTGTCATGCAACATTGCGTTACTGTTCCGTTAGAGTGTAAAGACTCAGTATCTACATTATATAAGGTGCACTCGCCCTACATATGTACGTATATGCATAAACTGTAATAGCTCTTCATCCTGCAAGAAACCTTTGAATTATTGTTTCAGCTTCGAATTCACTGTGGTATAGCATACGTATATTCCTGGAAACCAAGATGTCTGGCGCAAGAGGATTCTTTCTTCTGTTGATACTACTTGGAGGAATGCTTCTAGTGGCTAAAGCTGAACCCCTGAACGTCACAGACATGGGTGGGTGATATATAAATAAAACACTGAGCTACGTATGAGAATGTAAAATTGAACTGTACGGAAGCACTACTGTCAATATGTCTTTCCTTGCATGTATGTCGTTGTGGCAATATTTCTACATCTATGCAGGTATTTGCTGTATTGAAAAGTGCAGAGAT
Organism: Aplysina aerophoba; assembly: GCA_949841015.1. NCBI lineage: Eukaryota > Metazoa > Porifera > Demospongiae > Verongiida > Aplysinidae > Aplysina > Aplysina aerophoba. The sequence goes on from OX465050.1 coordinate 2,330,272, forward strand.
TGTGGCTTCTTTGTCACCACCTATGATGACTGTTGCTCTCAGTATAATGAAGGAGTCCGTGCGTTCTTAGACTTCACTTCAATCAGCTGCATTGACTGGTAAGGGCCTATAATTTATATATTTATATAATAATTATATTATATGCTTGCAATGGCCTGGTCTGTAGTGGCTGTTAAAAGCAGTATTCAGCTGTAGTACCACTAATGTTTACATCCTTCTGTGCATGTTTATATGTCTTTGCAGCCCCAGCCACTCCGACGGAGGGAGCACAGAGGAGAACTAACATTAACTACAGGCCCGAGGGGCTCTTACCTATAATAATAGTATATACAGTGGAGTGTAATTTTGCACTAGCTATATAACTATAGGTGATAGCAGCAGTTGCAGAAGGCAGTGCAAGTATAGCTCAGCTGCAAGTGTATAGCAGCATGAATAATACTAATTTCAATATTGATTAAAGTAACAGCAGCCTGTATGAAGGCTACATTAGCTCACGGTCACTAACAGAAAGGGTCAAGGGGAAGGATGTCAAGTGTGGTGGGGAGTGGAGCTATATAATGAGTCGAAATAGATTGAAGTAATTGCCTGAGGGTATATATATGGAATCGAAATTTAAGTGTGACTGCATTGCAAGCTTTTGGAAGTAGTGTATATTATGGGACATTGGCACCAGCTGTGCTTATGTCTTGCAGATATCTATACAGTGTACCTATACAGCTGAAGTCCTAGCAAACCTTACAACTCTGAGGGCTTTCCTTGAAGTTCTCCACCTGCACCAACTGCAATGTAAAGCCAGGATTGCATGGTTGAAAGCCAATCAAGTGCCATTAATTCCCACCCCGTGGGGCCAGACCGGTCAAGGAGCAATGCATGTGCATGTCCATATATGCAAGCTATAGCTAGGTACACCTCATTTTGTAGGCCAAGCCAATACACGTCCAAATGATGCAGGCACGTAGAGCCATCACCTAATGCCACCATAAGTGCTCATAATTTGGCACAATATAGCACTGGGTTTTAGTTATTGATTGAACACAAATTAAGGATTATACACTGTCTTTATATCAATGCAGCACTCTTCCCCACGTGCTAGTGCACCCAATGCTGCCAAACAGAGAGAAAGGTGCTTCCACCTGGCTTCACCAATAATTGCCAATGATGGTTATGCGTTGCACAAAAAAAGTCAGCATTCAGAGATGCTTTGGCTCTCCAGTATGACTGGACACTAGAGAAGTCATCATCTCACTGCAGCTGCAGTCACCAGTTCAGTGTCGATCATGCTCTGTCCTGCCGAACAAGAGGATTCCCTTCCATTAGGCACAATGAGGCGCAGGACCTGACAGCATCCTTAATTGCTGACTAAGTGGGGTCTCCACTGAGCCACACTTGCAATATCCCTGTCTGGTGAGACAATGTCCCATCAGTCTGCCAATGTGGAAGCTGGTGCAAGACTAGATTTCACAGTACATGGCTTTTGAGGAGGCAAGTTCAAAAAGGCATTTCTAGATGTAAGGGTGTTCAACTCTAGTGCCCTATCGAATCGCCAACCATCCCTGCAGGCAGTGTACAGGTGTCATGAACAGGAGAAGAACCAACAGTGTGAGCAACGTATTTGAGGAGTGCAACATGCCACCTTCACCCCTTTAGTCCTATCATCCAAGGGAGGAACAGGCAAAGCAGCAACAGGGCTCTTCAAAGAGACTGGCATCTGTGTTCGGTGAGAAGAAGGGGATTCCATACAGTGAGGAAATGGGATGGCTTCAATGTCGACTGAGATTATCTTTGCTACGCTGCTCCATCACGTGCATCAGCCCAGTCACAGAGTCCATTCAATTTCACTGACCTATCCATTGACAGTTTATCATGAACACTTGCACGTGCAGCTGCATGTCATGTAACCATAATGTATTGTGTGGTAAAAATATAGCTCATTTTAATAAACAGAGTCGGCTGGAATCCAATCAAGGTATACTTCTGAGGCTCTATCTCCGCCGTATTGCTTTAAAATTCTCAGGGAAGACAGTTCAATTGCTCTTCTTTCTAAAAATGTAAAATCCAACTCCTTGACATAAAGTCGAGTTTTTAACCTCAACTGCCACATATCTGCTATACATTGCATACAACAGACATATTGGCAGCTTGTAGCTAACTATAATGATTTGAAACTGATGAAAGCAGTAGCATCAAGTGGCTAATAGCTATGTCAACAGATGCTGCATAGAATGCATACAAGCACACTATAGCTGAGAATGGTATGCCTACTCACGTCAGCAGCAAAGCTGTAGAAATGAGCTAACGTAAGTCTGGGAGGTTGTCCTTCTTTAGGCCTGCACAAACACACACAAAGGAGAGCATAACAAAATGCGATGTGCGTACACTGTTATACTACATTCTTTGCATACCAGTTTATTTCCGTGCGCTCCGCGGTAGCTGACGAATGTATGTAGAGTATGCGTAAGTAGGGGTATGGCGGTGAGGGAAAGCGCTGCATCGTTCAAGAGCGCTAGTTCTCGGATTCCCGACTTGGACTTGATCTCCGATTTGGTGTTCACCAACACCACACTCGGTAGGGGTGCTGATGCGAGTGTTTACAAGGCTGAATGGAACGGGACTCTATGCGCTGCCAAGCGCCTGCATGAGATTCTCCTCGAAGACGATTCGCCAGGAGGAAGGGAGAGACTCGTCCGCAACTTCGCGATAGAATGCGTCACGTGGTCCAAACTGCGTCACCCCAACATAGTCCAATTCCTGGGAGTGTACCTGGAGCGAGGCTCCCTCTTGCCAGTGCTCGTCCTTGAAAAGATGGACACCAGCCTTCGTCGGTACCTGGAGGGTCACAGAAAGGAGAAGTTCCCCCTAGGCACGAAGGCGTTCGTTCTACATCAGATTACCCAAGCGCTCGCGTATCTGCATAACCAGAAGCGGCCTCTAGTCCACCGCGACCTGAGTACCAACAACGTGTTGCTGAATGAGGACACTTTTGTGACTAAGATATCCGACTTTGGCATGAGCCGAGCCATCAGCCCATCCGCCATCAGTCGAAAGTCCTCCATAAAGGGCACACCAGCATTCATGCCCCCTGAGGCTCTCCAGACCCCCCCACAATACAACGAGAAGCTAGACGTTTTCTCATTTGGCAATGTCATCCTCTCCACCATAACCCACGAGTGGCCACAGCCTTGTCATCTCACACAGTACAAGGGTGATCAGCTGATTGCACTGGATGAGTTCCAACGTCGTGAACGTTATGTTGAGATGTTCACTGCACAAGAGAAACTGTTTCTGCCCATAGTCCACCGTTGTCTCGAGAACCGACCTGACAAGCATCCCTCCAGTGTGATGCTGGTGCAAGAGCTGAGACACATCCTCCAATCAGGCGACCATGGCGCTCCTATAGTGGAACTTTGCCAGCAGTTGACAGCCAAGGAGGAAGAATGCAGACAGAAGGATGAGGTGATTAAGGAGAAGGATGAAGAGTTGAGGAAAGCAAATGAATCTTTGTGGAAGAATGAGCAGGTGCTTAAGGGAAAAAATGAGGTGATTTCAGGGCACAACAGAGCATTGCAATACCAAGAGATAAAACTATGTGAGCAAGCTGAATCATTGCAGAAACAGGACAGCACCATTCGAGCTCAGAAAGCTGAGATTGAGTGCTTGAGAAATCAGCTGTTAGTGGCTCAGAAGGTGAGCTAACATCTTTCCGCATTCACGTTTCTAGCTGGAACTATGCCATGGCTGATATAGAGACATGTGGAGGAATAGGCTGTATATAGTAGGGAACTGAATATGCTCTGCAGATGTGATATACCAAATGTTACAAAATTTCGCAAACAAGAATTTTCGCACATTTAACGAATAAACTACGTTCACAAAAATTTTGGTCAAAAAATATTTTGTTCCATACGTTATAGTACATGATCTCATATAAAGATGTACGAGATAGAGTAGTCTGGCTTGCCAGCCCCTCCACCCACAGAAGGAGGGTTTGGCTCCACTCGTGTATATACCATGCATTTTGTGCTAGGATCTGACTTTTGCGATCCACCAGTTGCACCAATCAGATTGCAGAACGCGAGTAAACTGTAAACATAACGTATACACATAAACGCATTATGTTGTGAGCTGCATAATTATATGCGGCACAATTTGTGCGCACGCGATGTTTTGTACTGTTTTGTACTGTTTTGTAATGGAGCATACAACTGTACACGTGAAGGCAATTTGTGTCATTTAGTATTGTGCAATCTGGCAGACTTATTCACAAAAAATTCTGCTTCCTAATTGCCAGCGATTTAGTCACAAAAAATTTGCAATGTACAGTAACATGTGAATCATTACAGTCCACATGCATTTGCACATGCAGACACCCCGCCCCATGAACCTCACTTGGTACAGTACAGGTACCATTATAGATTTTGTAGACTCCTGTACCATTACAAGTGTAATGCTTTATGTTAATGTTGAAAAAAACATATATGTACATACGTATGTATAGGTTGCGCAGTCCTTATTAAATGTGTATAGTGATGTGTGCCAGTTATGTGTGTAATAATTAGGCAGATAATGATCATTGTTGGGGCGGGCCTGAGCGCGATGGTGCAATCTCCAAAATGCAGGCAAGATGGTGGGGTGTGCCTAAGAATAGTATTCTTGCCACTACTTATCAGTTTCATGTGCTGGTCTGGCTTGCTGATAATCACTCATCTGCTGCAGCTGGGGCTTGTCTCTGCACAGCTGTTTCATTTGTGAGTTTCTCCTGCCGGAGTGCACTCTTGCGCCGTAGTGCAGTATCTCTCTCTATGCTGCATAGGGCAGCGCGCTGAGACCTGTCTCGCTGTTAGCGCCGTCGCAACCAATCTCCTCTCTGTTCATCAGTTTCCACTGCACTCCAGTCCCTGACTCGCTCTCTTCTCCGGCGTAATCGTTCCTCTTTATTATCTAGCAGGTCAGAATGACTGGATGCAGTATGATACTCTGCAGGATTCAGCTAGCTGGCTAGTTAGGCAATCGCATGGCTCTTTGCAGAATGTAGGTAGGCCAGTGATGGTAGCTACAGCAACTGAAACATGCATGTGAAGCTGAAGGAGCTGTGTGGCTAATCAACACAGTGTGCGTGCTCATTGTGCTTTATGTGGGTGATGATTAACTGTGTAGCTTTCTTCTGAGCCTAGTATCTGAACACAGTTGGTTATATAGCCTTATTTGGTGTGCATCCTCCTTCCTTGGAAGCCTTCTGCGCCAGATATATAGCCTACAGAGGTTCGCTATATAGTGGTGGCCAATGTGAATGAAAAAATATATGGCATGACGTACGGCATATATATATATAAAAATTTTATATATTATATATGCACGCAAACAGACAGCGTGGCGTACTCATAAGTGTGGGGCTTTTATAGATCCACCTATATATAGTTTATGTATGTGTCTGTTATGCCCTCCTCCAGTTCACAAATACAGTCCACCTGTGTGCAGTGAACATGTGCATGCATGCATCTGTGGTGTAGTGTGTCTGTGTGTATAGTTTGGCACATTCTACCCTGTGGAGGTTGACACACCAACCATATGTACTGCAGGTAGTTGTGTATACTTACTGAGGAAAAGATGTGTGCTCTGGTTGTCACTCCAAATGTCCTGGCTCACAATGAAAGCACGGCACTATGAGGGATAGGATGTATAGGACAAACCCTGTCCACTCTGCATGTCTGTGGCCCCTTTGTTCCATTGCATGTATGTGTGTGTATATACTTCCGCGCCACCCCACCTTCTGGGAACTACTGCATATTTTTGCAAGCTAAACTTCAACTGTCATGTCTACTCCTATATATATATGTACCCTACATATACAGATATGTATATCACCAAGAGTACATACTCCTGGTATCACTTGCAATGGCTATATTCCACCTGTAGGGGAAGCCCCCTTCCAGGAGCTGGAAGAATCTTGGTGAGTGTCAGAAGGTCATCAAACACATTCCTGAGGGAGGTGGGTATCAGGCAGTGGCAGTGAACAATGAAGGCCTCCTAGCTGTGACAGATGGTAAGAACAATTGTATTCATCTTCTTACTGAGGAGGGCACAATTGTCAGGTCCATTGGAAGGGAAGTGCTTAGTAGTTGGCTTTTGTATGGTGTTGCATTTGATCTGGAGGGAAACATTTGGGTCACAGAGTGTAAGGGTAATGAGAGCAAAGTATTGAAGCTGTCCCAATGTGGCCAGTGTCTTGAAACTATACAGGGTAGAGGTAGTCAAGGTGGTCATTTCTTCCATCCTGCTGGTCTCTCTGGTAGCCAAGAAGGTCGAATTTACATCTGTGAATATAGCAAACATTATGTCTCTGTTCATGATGGAGACAGTGGCAAGTTTCTGTTTACATTTGGGTCCAAAGGAAGTGGCCCAGAGTGTTTTAATAGACCGCGTGATATAACATTTGCCTCAGATGGTCTTGCGTACGTTACTGATGAAGAGAACAGCAGGGTTTGTGTGTGGTCTAAGGAAGGTACTTTTCAGAGAGATTTCCCGACCAAACCTTTCCCAACCTGCATTGCTGCCACTAGTGACAACCACCTGCTGATCACTTCAGAACTTGGCCACATTGTAATGGTTTACACCCTGAATGGGCAACTGATTCACCAATTTGGTGAGAAAGGCCGGCAACACAGCAGTTTTAACCATTGTAGGGGAATTTGTATTAATAACAGTGGACTGGTTTATATTGCTGATCCTGACAGCAAACTTGTGCATGTTTTCTGAACTTCCTTTGGGCTAACTTACATTCTGTTGGATTTGTGCTATGTGTGTATGATAATGTTTCACATTCTAGTGCTTGTATGTGTGCATGTGCGTGTGCATGCATCAAGGTGCACTCAGCTGTCCATTGACTGTTTTGGATGTGTACACATTAGTTTCAGCCTTCAGCTATGCCTGCACATAATAAGTATTATTTTAGCATTATTCATAAGTGCCTCGATTACTGTCATCACTATATATTTAAGAGTACTGTGTACTGCCACCACTGATGAAGATACGATCACTTTTGGCTAGTGTAAACATGCAAAAAGCAATCATCTCCGACTTACTAAACTACTTAGGACTGTTCCATGCAATGCTTAACTTCCTTATGGTTATGCAAACACCATATATACTATATAAGAAGTGTTATTATACTAGCAGACACACCTGCCTTTGGCAGACCTCTCTGCTATGGTGCCCCCACGACGGCACTTTGATGACAGTGGTTCCATGACAGCACTTCCAGTGATGCCTATTTACTTTGATTACAGTGAATGTCACAACTTGCAGCCAACTCACGCCTACACTGCTGGCATGCTTGTACTACTCCTGCATTATAATGGTTCTTCTTAGTTACATATTAGCATTGAGTCTTGGATTTTGCAAGCATGACTAGATTCACTACCAGCAACGCAAATGAACTGTCATCCACATATGTATTGTGCAATTGTCGAACCGGATATCTTGAGTCTCACTCTTTTGCCATTAAGACCCTTTCTCCCAGGACAACGCTTTCTGCTATATAGTTATATCACACGCAACTGGATATATATTTAAAAGGTCATCCCAGCATTGCCAGTGGAGGAAGTTCATGGACAACCGTTTGGCTCCCGAATTCCATAATACATCGCTTTTCTCCGCAAAGCCACTTAACATGGCACCCCACAGTTAAACAAAGTCAGAACATCGGAAAACCTTAATTTCACAAGTTAACAGTCAAAAACTGGCCAAAGATGCCCTATGGAAAGCGTTGAATAAGTTCATTTGTGTCCACTGCAAATTATTCGGTTAGATTAATGCAGACAAAAAATGACTTAGCTCCATTACCACAAGATTATAATAGACTGAAAATCCTTTAAATGTCCTGTACTGTATATAGGCACACTGAGATGTACCCGCCCCAGCCTCCACGGCCTTTGTGAATTATATTATGCTGTATAAATTTGAAGAAGCTTGCCAGCTAGGCTGTATCACCGGTAGATCTCACAGACAGAATTCACTAGCCAACGGGGTTTTGTTTACCAAACGTTTCGGCAGCTGAGTGCTGCCTTCTTCAGTGGTGAAAAAGGCACTGAAGAAGGCTGCAGTGAGCTGCCGAAACGTCTGATAAACAAAGACTCTTAGGAACAGTAAATGGTTCTTCTGTACCAGCTAGAAACAGGTTGATATACCTTGCCAACGTTTCGACCAGAATGTACTGCTCTCTTTCAGGCCAAAGATGGTAACTGGTCCAGAACATGTTGTACCTATACCTACACCTGTCACCCTTAGGCTTGTGAATTTCACAAGATCTACTAGTATATTATTAATACATCATATATCATTTAGAATAGTAGTGTATGTTGCAATTTGCACCGTATATATATACTACTTGTACTGCTCATGACGTCCACTATAAGTGAAGTAGGTTCTAGCAGGAAACATTCCATTGAGGCAGGACTTTCAGCTGTCACCAGCAAAGGTTCACCTGTAGCACACTAACAGTACTATACTGTATATATTACATATATCTCATAAGGTAAGCCAGTTGATAGCAAAGACAGAGGTGGCATATTTAACCCTCGGCGCGTAGCGCAGCGAGGCGTTACGGTAATTGGTCTGTCTGTCTGTGTGTGTGTGTGTGTGTGTGTGTGTGTGTGTGTGTGTGTGTGTGTGTGTGTGTGTGTGTGTGTGTGTGTGTGTGTGTGTGTGTGTGTGTGTGTGTGTGTGTGTGTGTGTGTGTGTGTGTGTGTGTGTGTGTGTGTGTGTGTGTGTGTGTGTGTGTGTGTGTGTGTGTGTGTGTGTGTGTGTGTGTGTGTGTGTGTGTGTGTGTGTGTGTGTGTGTGTGTGTGTGTGTGTGTGTGTGTGTGTGTGTGTGTGTGTGTGTGTGTGTGTGTGTGTGTGTGTGCGTGTGTGTGTGTGTCCGAGTCTAATCTGGGACTGCAGGCTACGAGGCGACTTGTGACCGATACCAGTGGATTCAGAACGACAAAGTAGGAAGTTTTAAAAAGGCGATTGTCTCAAATGACTGCGTTCGAGAGATATGGCGTTAAAAAAGCGAAAAAGCCAATATGCGCCTTACTCTTTCCGAGAACGACTAAATAGTGCTCAATGGCGGGATGTACTCGAGAGGTGCCGAGTCCAGCATTCTACTCTGACGGTGCGAGCCCTCGCTGTGGCGTCTGGTGGTAGCGCGGGGCGGTGTGGGTATATACGAACCTATAATGGTCAAGCTCCACCATAGATACTCTACACTATGTAACCAGATTGAAATCATTTATTATTGCGTACTTTGCGATATTGTGACTACGCTTGCCTCGTGTATAAAATATTTATATGTCGTCACTTTCTGTGTGACTATGTAAATAACATGGAAGAGGATAAGAAAACTGTCCTGTGATTCACATTCGCAGCGAATCTAAAGGACATCTTTCTTATACATATTGCACACAGCATATATACTACATTAATCAAAGCAAGTAATGACAGTGCTTCAAGAGTGGTAAAGCCGTGTGCAAAATACAATGCCTTTGTTGCAAAGCTACAACAAAGACCTATACAGTCGCATACTTACAGTCATTGCATGCATATGTTGAGCTTCTACACTAGACTCTTATATAGTGGATGCAAGAATCTGCAACAATGTTAATTTAGACAGCAAAGCTTGTTGCATAACACGCGCCGAGGGTTCTGCACTTTAGTGCTTCATTACAAGGGCACAAATGCTATACATACATGATTATATTGCATACATAACCAGTAGCTACCACCATTGTGCCACAAACACACACTGTAATTGTGAATACATGCATATGTACAGTTAAATGGCAGATTCCGCAATATCTTCCCAGAGCTCACTAGCTCTGCTGGTGAAGAACTGGTGTAGGTCAGCTATACTGGGCCTCAGTGCAGGTTCATACTCTTGGCATTGCTGGATCTTAGCATAGTATTCAGTTGAACATGACCGAGGGCTGGGAAGTAGAGGAGATGAGACGAATGCATACGAATGAGTGACAGGCAGCAATAATTAAATTATTACGTGATGTCATACATGAAATACTACTCAATGTAATGAATTTGTAGGATTGCAGGTAAGATGACAATCACACAATTAACACCCCACTACCTGAAACACCTTTGTAAGGATAAATGATTGCTATATTGACACTGAGAGCTGATGTTAATTCAAACTTCTCACGTACCTTCCTGGGTAATTAGTATGCAATAAGCTAGTTACAATTGTACATAACATTCCCTCAATGCCATACAGCATGTTTTACTGCACTTGTCCTCAGGCCTCATGCAGTGAATTCCGTAGGGTAATGACATATATGTACGCATATAAATGTTAGACTCTCAAACTTTTATGAATCTAATTAAAAACGGTATGAACTGCGTGTTAGAGTTACAGTTGAGCAGAGAAGCAGGAGAGAGGGCAGGGAGAAATAGAAGAGAGTCTTTTAATCTCATAGTGCATATACCAAAGCAGATGGAGCTTCACAAAACCATCTGCAAAAAAACATTCTCACAAGCACCAGTCTGCAGGTTTCTCAGATAACTCAGTGAGGATAATACATCAAAGGGAGCTTCACAGATTTCGCTATAGCATCTAAGCACACACCGTGGCAGGAAAAGTGATTTCTTCTCAACCTTGGCAAGTATTTCATCTGCATTCTGTTCACCGTAAGGCTGGTCACAGTATGTCACCATTTCCCATAGCAACACACCAAATGACCTATACAGAAGACAAGAGAAACCATGTGCTGCAATCAAAGCATTGGCATTATTGTACATTACACCAAATATAGTGCTTTACTTGCAAAACACATGCAAAAAGTAATACAGAAAAAGGTATACCTGTATGCTAATAACAACACAACTCTTACTCATACTATCAGCATGGATAGTACCTTTTTAATCATGCATCTGGTATTTGTACCTTCCTTTTTTATACGGGAGTTCATGGCCACAGTCACAACGCTGACTACAGCACTGCACTGAGGACATACATCAGGCGATAGATACCACATGGTTGAGGTCAACATCCAGTGATGAAGATACGCACAGGCACTATATAGTGATGCACCTAACACAATGACAAAAAGCCGGTACTAAAACATCACGTGGTCAAGACCAAGTCTAAAATACGCTCGTGCGCTTGTGAGGGCAAACAAAATGGCTGACAGCTGCACTAGTAGCTTCGGTGCAAATTCAGTAGCTTTGCAAAGAGGCTGTTTTACAAAAAAAACACGTTTTTATTACAATCTTTTGCAGTGCTGAGGCAATTTGTACTCCTTCTTGGCCAATTTGTTACTATTTGAACTGGACACACACACACACACACACACAACTATGTAACCCTGCGGCGCATGCACGCTGAGAGTTAATAATTAATACAGACAAAGGTAGTAATTTGCAAATAACAACAACATAACAACATACGGCGAGTTTACAAAATTTCATGCATGATATATAGATTTGTACGGAAGCACATGCACACACAAGCAGTACAGCTTAAGTATGTAGGAAGTTCACCTACAGTACGTGGCCTGACCGAGCTACGTAGAATCTCCCAATCACATAGCTGTCGCCATGGAAAACGCAGCAGCTTTGACTAACCATGTGCATTGCAGTCTTTGACACGATTCAAGATGAATGCATCTGATTGGTCAAAATAAGCAACTGCTAGTGCCACTACATACAGTATGTCCTCCTGTGCATATTCCCATTCATTAAGAATCATAATGGGATGGTCTAGCTAAGCCAGACTACCTGCTGGCTCTCACCAAATGTCACTTTCTTGCAGAAATCTCCCATAAAGCACACATTCAGGTGCCATCCACCGCAGCGGGAGCATGGTGACACGAGCTAGACGGTAGTACTCCTGGTCCTGGAGCCCTCGGGCCAGACCAAAGTCAGCCAGCTTCACCTGGAGACCCTGACCAACTAAGAAGAGCGAGACAGGCAGAGCAGACACACATATGAACATCACAGCATAAATGCCTTAAAATAAACTGACCTGCGCATGTGTCAGGTGTGTGCATCTACAAGGTACACACGTAACATCAAAGTGGTTGTGAAAAAGAGTTTCCTCGATACTTACTCACCTAGACAATTTCTTGCTGCTATGTCTCGGTGAATGTACTGCTTAGACATGAGAAAAGCCAAGGCATTAGCCACCTGAAAAACACAATGATAAATACTAAATACGTAACGCATGAAGGACATAGTACCTAGGCATATACGTAAGTACACACACACATATTATCTGCTATACATTGCATACAACAGACATATTGGCAGCTTGTAGCTGACTATAATGATTTGAAACTGACGAAAGCAGTAGCATCAAGTGGCTAATAGCTATGTCAACAGATGCTGCATAGAATGCATACAAGCACACTACAGCTGAGAATGGTATGCCTACTCACGTCAGCAGCAAAGCTGTAGAAATGAGCTAACGTAAGTCTGGGAGGTTGTCCTTCTTTAGGCCTGCACATGCAAACACACAAAGGAGAGCATAACAAAATGTGATATACATTCACAGGCATACTACATACATACTTTCATCTGTTTCTACCCACACAGCCACTCATCCAACACACACACACACACACACACACACACACACACACACACACTGCTTGTATACACATGATGGTCGTCTACACTCACTCATTGTCCAACAGAAATGACTTAAGGTCGCCATACTCCATCAGCTCCAGGATCAGCATTGGTGGACCATCCTCCACTTCACTGCACATGCCTGGGCACAGTGTAGGAGTGAGGAAGAAGTAGGGAGCAATGCAGCATGGTGATGTGAGGTGGGATGAGGCAGGACAGTATGGAAATGAAGTACAGTCAATACGTATGTGTGCAATAAATTTCTATTAATATTTGTATGTACGTACATACGTACGTGCGTAAGCACATATGACCATACCGAGCAAGCTGACAATGTTGGGGTGGGTGAATTCCCTCATCAGTTCAATCTCTGTATAGAATCTTTCCATCTCTTCCTTCTGCAAGGTACTCAATGTCTTTACAGCCACAGGCAACATGCCCTTGTAGCCACAAATGTCCTACAAGGAGCAAAACAATGAAGGCAAAGTGCAACAATAGGTACTTCTTACTGTAAACAGCACAGCCACATCATGAGCAGGAGGCTACTGCCAGTAAGCAATACTTTCAAGTACTTCATCTCAAGAGAACTGGCCATTTCAAGTATCTACCAAAATCCTGTGGAGTTCTATGCTTTTTGCTGTGTGAGTTACAGGAATGAACCTGTGATATATATTGTGGAGATCTATTCCGTCCACATCAAAGCTGAATCTTTTGTTAAAGCTACGTAGAGTGTGAGAGTGCGAGACACCCGTAGGCACAGAGAGCTATCTATGCACATTCTGTGTAGAACTGAAATGTCCACACATTGTGGAGGGTGTAGCATTTTCATATGTTATGTGCTACCTGCCCACTGCCATCTCCTGGAATTCATGTATTAAAAGTGTGGCCTGGTTGTGATAGTGGAATACTGCACATACATACATACACCCCCTGACATGGAGACCACTGGGTTAGCTACGTACGAGTAGCTAACCAATGCTAGCTTTACTACAGCAGGGGCTGAGGGCTGCTCATCTACAGTCACCACAGTGTACTACAGTATGTACACAACAGCATGCCTGACACACTGTGTGAGGGCACAGGTAGTGAGCACAGTCATAGACTCATTTAGAGCCCGAACATACCATATGCAGCAAGAGCACGCAATGCCTGCCCACAGGTAGGACAATACACACAAGACCTACGTCCGTACACACTGGCTCCAAAATTTAACATCACAGTCACCAACCAATCACTGAATATACAGCTCTACATCTCAACATATGACACTTACACATAGGCATACTTGTGAAAGAAAACAATTAAGGCTACGTATATAACATGTGTACTACGTAGCTCACTTTGGCTTTCATCAAGTGCACCTTGCCGTACTGCCCCTCGCCAAGCTCCCGCAAGTAGACGAGGTTCTCCCGAGGATACTCCCATTCCTGCATACAATGGGAGGGATGATCAGCAAAGGACTGCAGCATGACAGTTAGAATAGGGGATGCTTGCTGCCCTGAAGTCAGTGGCACATGCACTGCAGGACCAGCAGCAATGGCAGACTGTCACTATGAACATACAACACATACACAAGCGTGATGCTAGTTACCATGGTATATATACCTACACAGGCACTACGTGTGCGTTTGTGTGTACGTGTGTGTGTGTGTGCGTTTGTGTGTACGTGTGTGTGTGTGTGTGTTTGTGTGTACGTGTGTGTGTGTGTGTATGTGTGTGTGTATGTGTGTGTGTGTGTGTGTGTGTGTGTGTGTGTGTGTGTGTGTGTGTGTGTGTGTGTGTGTGTGTGTGTGTGTGTGTGTGTGTGTGTGCGTGTGTACGTCTGTGTACCTGTGTGTACGTCTGTGTACCTGTGTGTACGTGTGTGTGCATGTGCTTGTGTGTGTGGGGGTGATGCTGCTTCCTCCACATGGTGGCCCCTGTAGCTGCATAGATGGCTAAACATTAACAGCAGGACTGGTAGGGCTGCCCGCCCTGCAGATCCTTTAACCAAATGATCCCAAAACCACAGTAGTTTAACACTTTCTTCAGGGAAGAAGGTGGAGAGGACAACCCCCCCCCCCCTTGTCATGCACAGAACCTATGACGCAGAGTAGGCAAAGCCGAGAGGAACCTACTTTACCAATTCAGTCTAGATCTCATCAGGTCTTCTTCCCACCACAGTCCAACACATGGGTTGGGTGTTGGAATGGACTTAAAAATCCATTGAAGCAGGACAGCAGACTCAGGGATGTGTTGCGTACAATGGAGAAGAAGATTTTCATTGTCAGAAGTACGATGGTCAGACATGAAACAGTACAGATAAAGGGAAGAATGGTTTTGTACCGTATGAACCTTAATTTTCATGAGACTAAACATTCACTGACTGTGGGTTTTTCACGTTTTTATTATTGCAGACAGGCCCTATAATTTTATATTGCATATATACACCATACACCTGTATTAAAAAGACGTATCGTCGGAGGGCTGCACTAAGCGTAGCACAACAATGACATCATTTCAGGCCATTCACGTCATTTGGTTGTTTTTGTTCATACCATTCTACATTCCTCTTCATGCTCTGCGTGGACACTCGCCACTGGTAAAGTGGTCACCGTCGTTCAGAGTGCAGATAAGTGTAAAGAAGCAGGAAGCATGCATCAAGTGGCAAACGAGTGCAGTACACAACCCCGTGGCATGGACAGAGTATCATTGGCTTAAGAGTCTTATTTGAAGAGCAGTCAGAAAGGCACAATGTGCACAGTTTGAGGACAGGGTAGGGGAGATAGAGAACAAGTATGAAATGGTAGTGAAGAGTGGGAGGGGTAGCTCACTGTTGAAAGATTTAAAAGTTTTGCAAATGAGCCAGGGGTCCCAGACTAACACAGCCTTGAAGACAGCCAATGGTCAGGACAGAATAGTGAGGACAGAGGACAAACTAGAGTGGTGGCACCAGCATTTTGAAAGTGTCACGAATGTACCAACTGAAGTCATAGAGAGTTCCCTGGGTAGGACACCTCTGGCCGCCCAGAGTGGAGTGGATGGGGATCGTCCTTGTTATATGCTGGTGAGACATGGGCCCCAGTGGCCAAGTAGTTGAAGCGGTTACAGAGTTTTGTAATGCATTGTCTACGAGTGTCAGTGAGGGAGAAACAGCGAACCACAGAAATACGAGCCAGAGCCAACATAGAAATTGTGGGAACAATGGTGAGGAAGAGGAGTATGAGGTGGCGGTGGCTGGGACAAATAGCAAGAATGGATACAGGATGCATACCCAAGAAACTGCTGGTATGCAGATTGGAAGAGGGCGAGTGAGCAGTCAGAGGGCAGAAGATGCAGTGGGCAGACATTGTCACCAAGGACCTAAAAATTGACAGAGATTGGAGAGAAATAGCACAAGATTGTGATGAGGGGAATGCCATTGTTGAGACAAAAGTAGGTGAACCGAATGTGAAACCAGAGGAACTGGAGAAAGTGAGGAAAGATGAACGCAAAAAAGGAAAGCAAATAAGGCTATGGAGGCACAGCCAGAGCCATTGCAGGGAAGCCGGTTGTGGTTTCTATGCCCCAGAACAAGGCAGGCCTTGTCAACCATCAGAGGCAGAAGCACGCAGTTGCAGCTCAGGAGACAATGACATGCCTGCATTGTAGTGAACAGTACAAAGACAAGGTTTGAACAACTATGTCACGTTCTGCAAGCAGAACCCAAGCAAACCCAAGCTTTCAGGTTAGAAGGAGTGAACCATTTCTTACTCAGGCGTTCATACAGATGTGGCCTGCACCACACTGGATGAGAGAAAGCAGAGCATTAATTGGATGGATGATGTGTGTATGTACATGTGTGTGTACGTGTGTGTGTGTGCGTGTGTGTGTGTACGTGTGTGTGAGTGTGTACGTGTGTGTGTGTGTACGTGTGTGTGCGTGTGTGTGTGTGTACGTGTGTGTGTGTACGTCTGTGTGTGAGTGCATGTGCGTGCGTGTGTGTACATGCATGTGTGTGTGTGTGTGTACGTGTGTGTGTACGTGTGTGCATGTGCGTGTGTGTGTGTACGTGTGTGTGTACGTGTGTGTGTGTGTGTACGTGTGTGTACGTGTGTGTGTGTGTGTGTGTGTGTGTACGTGTGTGAGTGTGTGTGTGTGTGTGTACGTGTGTGTGTGTACGTGTGTGTGTACGTGTGTGTGTGTGTACATGTGTGTGTGTGTGTACATGTGTGAGTGTGTGTGTGTGTGTGTGTGTGTGTGTGTGTGTGTGTGTGTGTGTGTGTGTGTGTGTGTGTGTGTGTGTGTGTGTGTGTGTACATGTGTGTGTACGTGTGTGTGTACGTGTGTGTGTGTGTGTACGTGTGTGTGTATGTGTGTGTGTGTGTGTGTGTACGTGTGTGTGTGTACGTGTGTGTGTGTGTGTGTGTGTGTGTGTGTGTGCATGTGCGTGTGTGTGTACGTGTGTGTGTGTGTGTGTGTGTGTGTGTGTACGTGTGTGTGTGTGTGTGTGTGTGTGTGTGTGTGTGTGTATAGGCTGATGGTCACATTGATGACACTTGTTCTTTAGTAACCACAACTAAACCAACAACACCATACACAGAGAAGGATATACCAACACATTACTTGTAATATATGTATGAATAGTTGACCATGCAGAGTATGTTGTAGAGGCTC
The DNA here is from genome assembly GCA_949841015.1 of Aplysina aerophoba. Lineage (NCBI taxonomy): Eukaryota > Metazoa > Porifera > Demospongiae > Verongiida > Aplysinidae > Aplysina > Aplysina aerophoba. The sequence goes on from OX465050.1 coordinate 2,347,522, forward strand.
ATTGCTGTGTTGAACCGACAATAGATTATTTTTGATGAGTGAAGACTTAACTATTGATAATGCGCAATAGCAGGACCTTTAGACCCAAAGGTCTTTGTCAACATACGTAAATCTTACTCATCTTGCATGATCTTTGGGTAGGAACTTTGGATCGAAGCGTCCTGCTATTAGTAGTACTCATCAACAGTTGTGTCTTTCTTCGTCACAAACTTCACTAACTGAAATTATACACACTCTATAGGCTACAAACCGTCAAATAGTCTTTACTGCTGAGTAGATTGTCACGACGTATACAAGTGAGAGAGGTCTTGGTACAGACAAGATAAGAACACACTGATGTCATGCACTTCTAGTTCCGCATACCTTCAGGTTAGCTGTGACTCTCGCAAGATTATAGGCAGTGAAGTTAGTACCTTCTGGAGCAGCCACCCCAAACTTCAGGTTCCATGCGGGGATGGTGGTGTAGGAGTGGCTCTCTTCATACTGGGGGTTCCTGACTGTTGTCAGCACTGCCGCCTTGGAGCATGCAACAGGAGGTGGAAGTAAAAGGTATGTAGAATGAGCACAGAATCTTGATCAGGAACACTGTACAACTGCAATTCAAATGCAAACACTGTCTATCATGTGTGCCATCATACGTATATGGAAAACAGTAGCACACATACGTAGATGCTGAAAGCGACACTACACCAGCCACTACAGACATCACACACGCCACAGCTAACCTTGTGAACCAGACCCCACCCATCTGTCAGCCATTTATTTGTGAACAAATAACTGGAGGATGGACAGCCGGAGTCTGGTTCATGAGAACACCACACAGGAGTCCATCACATAGGTACATATATACGTACGTATGAATCCATCAATAATCACAAGGTAGTTGTGCAAGCTGTCTTCACATATAGCGGGAATCGTTATGTACGTACGTACCTGCTACAGCAAGCAGGCAAATACATACGTAGGCTATTACATCACAATTAAGAAAGATGATATCCAGCACTTTAACATTGAGACCCTTAGAGGGCCGTCTCACCATTCCATATGGTGTTTCCAAGGAGAGGTACTACAATGTCATACAGTACTAAGTTAGTTTACAACATTTGCTACTCGTCACTCTGAGCCTGGCAAAGTGGTTAGCCAGAAATTTGCCTAATACTAGTGAACAGTCTAATACAGCTTCTTGCACTGAACATAGAGAGAACACAGTCTATATGTGCAGGTAGCAGTATCAGGAGATGACTGACATCAAGAGTACATTCCAACAAGCATCAGTGTGATGTGCATGTACATGTATCAATATTGTCTCACATCTCGGTAGTCACTTGTGAAATTCTCCCTGTCAGGCAACTCCCTGAAGACAAACAGCAACATTTGGAGGTCATCACGGCAACGTCTACTATTCATTCCTCAGTTGTGGCAGAAGAACCACCATTTATACTTCAGTAATCAAAATTATATTGTTTATCACACTATATGTTATGTACTAACACACGTGTTTATATATAATTTTTAATAATAATTTATATATATAATTATTATGGAAAATACTTGTGTAGCACTCCTACACAATATAACACCACTGATGCACATAATCAGCCAAGACACACACAATGAGAGGCAGGATAATGGGTAGTGTTGTTTTGCCAAACAACTCAAAAAAGTACTCACAGTCGTAGAGCCTTCTTGCCCGTCTTCTTCTTCCATCTCATGGCGAATAAAACGATGAACACTGCACTCACAAGCAGGACAACCACCAGACAGGCAGCAATAACAATACCCGCCACACCACCGACGGTGAGACTTGTAGTTTCATCATTGGTAGCAGGAGAAGGAGAAGGAGGAGCCAGCAGCTGAAGGAGACCTGCCACGCCACTGGGATTGAGTTGAGTGCTCACATTCACTGCATGAAATGAATCAAATAGTAACAATTTGAGCTCATGCAGATGCAGAACTATCATACAGAGGCTTCACATAGAAAGAATACTATTGCAAATTATGTATAATGCATTGTACAAGCATGAGTTCTCATACACCCATAAAACGTACAGGCCTCACACATACGTACAAGCACTTTGAGCCTGTACAGATATGTATGGCATCACTCCTATACGTATGTACTGTACCTATAGCGAATCGTTCTGAAATTTGAAATTTGAAATGATTTATCCCCATAGGGAAGGGTACGTAGCACGAGAGGCAATGCCTATGATTGTGCACCGCATACATACATACGTAAGTACAGCACCAAAATGCATATAACGACACAATAAACATGAGGAAAGTGATTGGGCGGAAGGGAGGTACTTAGGGGAGAAGAGTGATGAGTATAATAGACTGAGTAGGGAGGAAAATGAATTGATTGGCATCAAACTAAGATTGATTCAGCAGCATCTGGCTGAAACTCAATTTAGAAGTGGACAAGGATGATGATTGGAGAATATGAGGTGGTCGTTGGTTCCAGACTAAGGGGACAGTCACAAAATAAGAAAATCTGAAGGCATTAATGCGGGATTTGGGAACTGAGAGGCATAAGGAGGGTGGGAGCTACGAGATCTACGTTTAAAAGTAAAGTGATTGGAGAAAGTGATACAGTCAATACTATGCATGATCTTGAAAGTCTGCACTGACGGAGACGCTACTGTTGGAGGGTGAGCCACTGGAGGTCGTGGCAGGACTCCAGGTATGGGCTAGACTCTGACTGACAGTACCTAGTTAAGAGAAGTAGTTGTAGATTAGACTGTATACTTCAAACACAAAACCATTTCAGGAACTGCCCTAGACACACTATAAGGCAGCAGCCGTGTACAGTAGCATGCTGCCCATGTGCAGTGGACATCAAACGACGTATAACTACATACAGCGTATGTTAATCACTGGACGCATGGATATTCTAACTTGTGTTCTTTTGCCTGAATGAAGGCATGTCCTCAGTACAGCGCTCCATGCACCTGAAGAAGGTACGTAAGTCTGCAGTTTAAGACTGCATCTTCTAATTAACCTTTTCATTAGGATGAATGAAACTTTTAAGATTATGGGGCAGAGGGTTAGCACTTTAGCGCTTAGTTGATCCATAATCAGAGGGTAGCTGCATAGCCAGCTGACGTACTGGTCTCACTACAAGCAAACAAAACAGGACAAAGAAAGAGGACTGGAGAAATAGACAATTACGTGTACTAGCTGGATTAGAAGGGATTGTTTATGGGCATCATATGCAATTGGAGACAGAATGCAAATGGAAGCACAGTTCATGTCTGACGTTATACAAGTGATGTGACAATAACAGGTTGGACAAGTGAACGATCTGCTCTGGACAACTACAGTAACCACACCAGAGATAGCCAGTACGGTGTCGACACTCACATTCTTGGCACCAACAAAAATTCAACAGTGTTCCTTACCGATATCTCTCTCCAAGATGCTTGCATCCACTGTTGCATTGCTTAGTTGGCAATTGGTCCCCACACCAACCACAGTGAGGTACACGGCTTCCGCTGGAGTATCCAAGTAGCGAGAGGCATTGCCATGGATGGCTAGTGAGGAATTGCTTCCTCGTGCCACAGGTAGGAGAGTCCTGACTGTTAGACTGTACGAGAAGTGGTTCACAGAGCTATAGACCAAACAAAAGGCAGCATAATAAAAGCAAGCTATTTATACATATACATACACATATGTACACATGATTGTACATTGTACATAATATAGCATGGTGATTGCACAACCATAGGAACTTATGCTTGCAAGGTGGTCCTAAATCTGCCTCAGCAGTAATTTATATATGTACCTCGAATCGTATACATCGCTATTGATGTCCCTACTGTACAACATGCATTACATTTACATGCATTAAACTATTAGTCCACGTTTTGCCAACACTAGTTGTAATACATACATTCTCTGCGACATGCCATGGGCATAGTCACACTCTTGATTCAATGTAGCACAATCACCACGACCCATGTCGCTTGTGCACATACAATGTAACCTACGTGCACCAACACATACATACACTGCACCACCCACACAGGAATCCACTCCGATGTTGCAGTGACTTGTCCATCCCTGCCCACTAGCAAGAGGGCACACCCATATGTGTCACTGGCACTGTCCCTCACAGGCTCCACAACTATCATAGCCTCCACACTGTACACCGACAGGACAAAGAGCCTCTGAGTGCTGTCTCTGCTTTCCTCTCCACTGCTACCACCTTCCTCTCCACTGCTACCACCTTCCTCTCCATTGCTACCACCTTCCTCTCCACTGCTACCACCTTCCTCTCCACTGCTACCACCTTCCTCTCCACTGCTACCACCTTCCTCTCCACTGCTACCACTGTTGTTAGCAACTGAGGGTACTGGGCTTATGGCATGATGCACCAGGTTGCCATACTCTGCCACTACCATGTGACCACTGTCCAGTGCCACAGTGGAGTCTGCAATAAACATGCAGGAATATACGCACTTACATACGCCACACATCACCACAAACATACATACACAAGTTTTACAGGCAGACACAACCTGCATGCTACCAATGCTGGTTGGCTTGCATGCAAACGTATAAATAAACTAGTACACCAGTTTATGTATGTACGTATGTGCATGAGTGTATGTGCAAACATTGCACGTACATGTTCACATTACTGAAATGCACACTGTAGAGACAGCCTTTCAAACTCGTCTCACCTTTAATGCAGTCAAAGCCATCTGGAGCTGTGTATGTGTCAGCTGGACAGCTGCAGCAGAAGGTACCATCTACAATGAGGCACTCTCCCGTGCACAAGCAGTTTAGAGGAAGAATCTCCACATATCCCTCACCCTCATTAAACCCCAAGTCATTGTATGGGTGTGTATCACCTCCATTACTAGTGATGTAAGAATAGCCACCTTCTCCAGGACGGTACAGAGACTGACCACCATCATAGGCTGACACCCTACCTCCCGTGTACCCTCCTCCTCCCCCACCAGTCTCACAACCACCACCGCCACCGCCAAAGCCGCCTGTAGAATACAACACTGGCGTGGGTTCTCTGCCAGAGACATCAAGACAGTCTTTGCCACCAGTCGGCCCTATGTAAGAGGATAGTGGACTACCATCTGTCCCATCGGTGGCAAAAGGGTCGGCATTGTAACCAGCACCAACTCCAGCACCAGCAATCGACTGCTCAAATGACCATCCACTCATACCAGGTACAGTTTGAGGGGTAACTGAAGGTGAATAAGCATCACTTCGGAATCTATAAACTGTGCTAAAGTTTAGCAGTATTGTCTGATTATATATAGCACCGCCTCCACCTCCCCCTCCTGACACCATGAGGGGGCCTGTGTCTCCCACAAGTTGCACCATGCTGGCACCTCCACCACCACCTCCACCTTCATAGTCGAATAAATAATCCACATCAAATACAAGGTAATTGTCTGTGTCGATCTCTTGACTCCACTTCCCAGTGCAATTGTACAGATCAGTGATATTTGCCCAAGGCTGACAAAACGGAATATAACCACCGCTAGCATTCTTGCATCCAGACAAGCCTTTTTGGCCGACAATCACCAGTAGCTCCTGGCCTGCTGTGAAGTTGAACGTTGATAGGAGAGCATATCCTCGTCCGGATGGATGGCAGACGCCTTCTCCCCCGCTCGCACCAGCTACAGTGATGTTGTACAAACCGGACCGTGGTACACGGAACACCTGTGCTCCCTGAACGGGACTTTGCTGCATATGGTCTGCTAGAGGCGATCCTTGAAGGCGGTAGAACTCCGTACACGCGGTAGCCTGAGGACCACGGCTACCCGACACGCCACAGGGCTGCAGCCGGAAGGTAACGGCTGACAAATCTGAGCAAACGGGGAACACGGCAAAGGACAGCATCGTCAGTTGCGGTAGGAAACTTACAGGGCCAGGTAAGATTACACCTCAGAAAGCGGGTATGCGTGAGCACAGACCTTCTACGCTATGCGCAGTGCACTAGCTCAAAGACTGATTGATCAACTCATGATCAACCTTGCAGAGCGCACAACATAGTCGCTACTGACCGACTACCGGACGTACTCACCTCTGACTGCTGAACATGAGCTCCCTAACATCAAGATGGTCAAGAGACACAAGAAAAGTAGAAAGTACCTTACTGCTATCGGCTGCGTCGATCTCATGGTGAGTGGAGCATAGACATTCAATGAGCACAGATGGTTGAGACAGCAGGGATAGAAAGAGGAAACGTATGCGGACCTTGCGGACCTAAAATGGCTAGAAGGGGGCTGGGACCAGGCGTCGGTTCTGCCCATGCACATAGACCGGAAGCCGAACTCGCCACGTGACAACCACGTGACAGCTCAAGGCGCTAAAATGTCGGTTCGCAACGTGATAACGCGACGTTTGCCCAGAGGCGCCAGATTCAAAGAACGCTCACTCCCCAGTTACCTTAGACGTCTGCAGTATCCTTTAGAGAGCATCATACGTGCGAGTGTACAGGCCATCTCCTCGGCCATTAAGGAAGAAGAGCATGAACAGGGGTTCGCCTATCGATTTCTCGTCTTCCAGTGAACCGTGTTGCTCACCTTACACCTCTGGCTCTGATCGCCATCAGAGCTCGACTCGAAGGAGAAGGGGACACCTTCGGTGTGCGATGCTGTCACAAAGAGATCATCATGACGGACTACGCAAGTAGGTCACGTGCAGCGACACTGCTCGCTATTCCTGTACTAGCAGTCGCTGCAGCTTTGAAATCTTAGCCAATTGAATGACTATGCGTGTGTCACTGCTTGTCTCAAGTTTCTATTATAATACTATAGTAGCCTCATTGTGTGTAGTGCATGCATGACCAGTGCTTCACTGCCACCTCAGGGTTGGTTGGGCTTGTTCTGTGCAATCTGTAAATGCCTTCTTCTAAGCTGATGGTTTCAATGACAAACCTATCTCAGCCTTTCCATTTGAAGAGAGCAAACAGACAAAGAAGGGGCCTTCTAAGTGGTAGTTCTGCATGATTAAGTACGTAACCACCTGCTTCCCAGGTACAGCAATGGTAGGCCAGTGTTGCCAGACCCTTTTTCCACCCCAAAATATGTTAGAGCAATGCATATAGGTTTGGTTATACTGCTGTAGCCCACCTTTGCTAGGCCCACACCGCCTGCACTGCACACAGTGCTAGCCCCACACCACCTGCACTGCACCCTGTGCTAGCCCCACACCACCTGTACTGCACCCCGTGCTAGCCCCACACCACCTGCACTGCACCCTGTGCTAGCCCCACACCACCTATACTGCACCCTGTGCTAGCCCCACACCACCTGTACTGCACCCTGTGCTAGCCCCACACCACCTGCACTGCACCCTGTGCTAGCCCCACACCACCTGCACTGCATCCTGTGCTAGCCCCACACCACCTATACTGCACCCTGTGCTAGCCCCACACCACCTATACTGCACCCTGTGCTAGCCCCACACCACCTGTACTGCACCCTGTGCTAGCCCCACACCACCTATACTGCACCCTGTGCTAGCCCCACACCACCTGCACTGCACCCTGTGCTAGCCCCACACCACCTGCACTGCATCCTGTGCTAGCCCCACACCACCTGCACTGCACCCTGTGCTAGCCCCACACCACCTGCACTGCACCCTGTGCTAGCCCCACACCACCTGCACTGCACCCCGTGCTAGCCCCACACTATTGCTTAATTATTTGTTTTATGGCAGGAGAGAGAATGAAAAGATTGACAAGTTGACTGAGGATCTGTATGACGCCTCGCGTGCCATACACTGCAATGAGCAGATGCTGCGAGAGATCAAGCACAACTCCAGAGACCACCAGAAGGAGATGGCGAAGGTCTGTGTATACAGCATGCAGTGAAATGTACATATGTATGTATGTATGTATGTACCTACACATGTGGGTGTTCCTTGTGGATTATCTGCATAACATGGGTGATGGACAGAAACTTTGATCCATGATGTATGTAAAGTCAATGTACGTACGTATATGTATTATATGTAATGGGTTCATTCACCATGGTGGTACTGCATTGGAACTGTGGTACATCCAGTGTTATTCGCTACTAGTTTGTGTGTGTGCATGTGCTCACTCTCGCTGCATTGCACTATTGAGTATGGGCTAGTGTGCGATTACATGTACGTACGTACGTACCTTGGTGTTGTGTGGTGAACTGCACCTGTGTCTTGTGATGGTCATGCTGCAGCTGAAGTATGACTTAGAGCAGTCACAGAGAAGGCTCAGTGAAGAGCGGGAACGAAGAAGGTGAGAGGGAAGTGGCCTCCTACAGTTTGACATTCGTACCCATACTGCTACTGTACAACTCACGCGGCATGTGTACGAACGTATGTACACTTGCTTGTGCGTACCTTTTATTGATCTGTACAACATGCCTTGACACTCTAATGCTTTTATTCTTGCTCTGCTCTGAACTTATCCTGTTGTTGTCACATGTGTCCTGTATTAGCACATTGTACATACGTATGTTTACATTTGTACGTACATATGTATGGAGCTCTGCCATAATTGCTCTCACAGTGTTCTACGTATGTACCACACACAATTCTGTGTTGCTCTAATGCTGTGCAGGGAGGCTGTGGGTGAAGGCCATGCACACTGTCGCTCTGTGCACTTTACCGAGTGTCCAGAGACGTGGAAGGCAGGCCGTCTCGCTGCACAGCTGGAGGCAGAGAAGATGGAGCGATCAAGGTGAGCTCACCTTAGCCTTGTCTGGTGTTCACGTGCTGGGCTGGCGTTGGCATCATACTTTGTCTAAAGGTCTCATGTATAAGATGTATACAAAATGTACATACATACCTACGTATGTGTAATCATATGTACATACATACCTTCGTACGTACGTATGTATGTACATACATGGCTACAGAACTCGAAGTTTGTGTATATATTACCTGCATATACGTAAGTACCTGCATTGTCATGTCTCTCCTTCTGTGTAGGGTGGAGTCTGAGAGGGCTCAGGTTTTGAGCATGTTGAATTCCTCTCTCAAGGCGAAGGAGCAGGCGCAGCACCAGACTCCCTGCGATTCAGACCTGCTAAAGGAGATACGGTCCCTGAGAGAGGAGGTGTGTGGGGAGATGGATGTACGTACGTATGTATGTGGGTACCTGGCACATGTGCCTTGTACGTACGTATGGTATGTGGTTCGTTGTTGTGTGTGCGTGTGTACGTACGTTCATGTGTGTTCATACGTATGTACGTAAACCACATTATTATTACAGCTGCATCTGTCAAACACAGGTTCTGTCTTCCCAAACGTTAAAAGACCCTCTACCAGTGCACAATGACTGTCTGAATAGGAGCAGAAGGGCTGAGGTGTGTAGACACACATACATACGTATGTACATATGTACGTATGTAGAGCACATGTACGTACCTTGTGTGTGTGCATCACTTTGAATTATGGTGTTGGTATTATATATTCCCTTCAGCATCTCCTATAGTATTGATGGTACATAATGCATATGTATGTACGTACATACATATGTACGTATGTATACATTCTATGCCTGCTCTCTCGTCACTTACCCTGTGTGTAGGTGTCCTGCCACCCTGACCTGCCCTCCAAGACCCAAGTAGCTCAGCTGAGGAGAGACATAGCACAACTCAACGAGTGAGCTGAATCGCACCAACCTCGCAGGCCGCGGTGATTGTGATTACTGCTGTGGTTCATGCGTGTACACACGCAAGTGTGAATAATGCCAATATGTGGTCTGTCCTAGTCTTGTACGTATGTATGTACGTAGCAGCTTGACGTACGTACAGGTTGTATGGCTTGTGACCACGTTTGCCAGTGAGTGAGTGAGTGGACTGGAGTGGAGTGGAAGTCGTTATCATTTATGAAACTTCCCAGGATGTGTTTGTGTAGTACGTACATCAGTTTGAGATACGTACGTACGTACATATTACATACGTGTGTACGTATGTGTGTACACAGTTTGGAGTGTTATGGATGCAGCATAATCGTCAATGTACGTACGTATGTACGTACGTACATTTATCACAAGTTGTGTCAGCTGTGGCACCCTTGGTTGGTCTACTGCAGAACACTGTTGGATGAGAGGGAACTGCTGGACTGCAACCGCTCGGAGATGGGGCATCTGTCAGAGAAGGTGGGCAGGTTGTTGCAGCCCGTTGGCCAGCGAAGGCACAATCCAAGGGAGCCCACTGACCAAGGAGACAGCAGGGAGTGGAGCCACAGGCAAGAGGTACGTATGTACGTATGTACGTACATATAGTATATTTAATGCAATGCGTTCTGTAGGCTTCTTAGCTGGCTGTTACATGAACAGTAAATGGTTCTTCTATACCAACTACGTAGAAAGCAGGCTGAAAACCTTGCCATCGTTTCAAGCAGAATGCTTTGGTCTTCTTAAGGGCAAAGACGCTTAACTTGTTTGTATGTTGTACACTAACAATACACTGCCCCTTGTGGTGTTAGGTTGTGGCTCTGCAGCAGGACTTGATGAAGGCTGAGGTGGAGAGGGAGCAGCTCATTAGACAGTGCAAACTGCTACAAGATGTGAATGACAAGCAGACATCTCTGTGTGAAGAGAATCGCCTGCAGATACAGGGCCTGGATGCCTCTGTGCTTGCACTAGAAAAGGAGAGGGATCGAACGGAGCAGAAGTGTCGACAACTTGAAGGCCTCCTTCATCGTGCAGAGGTGGAGCTCAGAGAGATGGCAGCGGAGAAGGACAGAAATGTGACAAGTTTGGAGCGTGCTGCTGTGGAGAGGGCAAGGCTGCATTCGGCTGCAGCTGCATTGGAGGAGAGGCTGAGGGAGGCGGAGAAGGAGAAAGAGAAGGGACTAGCAGCCAACAAGGTGAGCTCCATTCATGATGGTTTGTGAGGAGGAAATAGGGAAACACTTCCCCACTATGTATTTATGTACGTACATACATACGTAGGTTTCTTTGTGCATACGTATGCACAAGTTCTAGGACTCACCATAGGTTAATAAATGCCATGGGTGTGTACTGTACTTGGATGTGTACTGTGTGGCCGGCTGTTCTTCCCACTCATGTACTGAGCTACAGGTGTGCAAGAGCATGGTGGCCAGTTTGGGGAATAATGTGAATGCATACGTAGCTCATCTGTGTTGAGTGCATGCACCTCCAATCCACGCTGGTCATGAGGTAGCCTTTAAGCTGGCTTCTCTGTATGTACATTCGTGTGTACGTACGTACATATACGTACATACGTATATGTAGCTCCAGTGTGTGTACAGTGAGTTTCTGCTGAAGGCCCAGGTGGTGATTGCACCCCACCCTCCCCTCCAGCAACTGACTGCTGATCTGCAACATAGCAGCAACGAACGGACCCGCATGCTGGCAGATGTGGATGACCTGCGGCAGCGTGTGGAGCTGCAGGAGAGGAGACTGAAGGAAGTCGAGGGAGAGAAGGTGGCACTGGACGCACAGCTGAGCAGTGCCACTGGTCAGCTCAGGCATGCAAGAGAAAAGGCCACAGAGAATATCAGGAGGTGCGTGTGTTGGGGGGGGGGGGGGGGTGCATGTACATACATACATACATACGTACATGCATGTATGCAAGGTCTATTCAAGTCAGACCGGTGTCAATCAATGTATGTACGTATGTACATATGTACCTCTAGCATCTACATGTGTACGTATGTACGTACGTAAATGCACACCTCTTGTCATTTTCATGTTGTTGTGCGTGCATGTCCGTGTCTCCCCTACTACGTATGTAGGCTGAAGCTACAGTGTAGGCACAGCGAGGAGAAGCTTGTGAGGCTGAGCCGTGAACGAGATGAGCTTGTGGTGAGTCTCTCCCAAGGATGGATGTGGACTGAGCAAGGGTGTGCATATTCACTTGTGCACTGTTCTGAACAAAGTCTTGCAGCACACACACGCGCGCATGCGTGTGCCTATTGTGCGGTACATCTATAGATTCTATGCACACAAATAATAGCAACTAGTAGACTTTGAAAATTTGTACAAATGTATGTGTATACTGTACATGCATATGTACGGAAGTTGCCATCATAATACGTACGTGCGTATGTATGTATGTATGTATGTATGTATGTATGTATGTATCTCCTACAGAGTTTGCATGACAGTGCAGCAGCTGAGCTAGACGAGCATCGACAGCTCCTCCGAACCAGTGGGGGTGTACAAGAGCACAACGTGGCACTACAGGTTGGGGGAGGGGCTTGGCAACATTAGGTGGTGCACAGATGCGGTGTAGCACAGTGGGGCAATGACTCCCTTGTGGATCAATGTTGGCACACTGTCTGTGTGTGTGTGTGTGTGTGTGTGTGTGTGTGTGTGTGTGTGTGTGTGTGTGTGTGTGTGTGTGTGTGTGTGTGTACATGTGTGTACATGTGTGTACATGTGTGTGTCCGTGTGTGTGTGTGTGCGTGCGTGCGTGCGTGCGTGCGTGCATGCGTGTGTGTGTGTGTATCGCTCTGCCTCCCATGGTTCCTGTGCAGGAGAGGGTAGCGAGTCTGGAGAGCCGGCTTACCCAGCAGACAGTGGAGGTGAGATCTGACAGATTTGACTTAAAATGGGAAAACTGTTTCTTCAGTTAACATGCACTAGATTACTACGTACATGTGTACATGTGTACTTTTGTACATATGCATGTACGTACGTATGTGCGTACGTATTTCATTATACGTAAGTGTCGTTAAAATGACTCTTCAGCTATGTAATTCAAGAGTATATTTAATGCAAGCTGCACTATGTAGATATGTATGTATGTACATTCTGCGGCCTTTGTCTCATCAACGTACGTAACTCCCTTGTAGTCTAGTAGGCACTGATTAAGAGAGACCTCCCTCACCATCATGTGTGTGTGCTAACTTTGACCAGCGACAGTCAGTGACTATAAAATGTTACATGTTGATTGGTCTAAGTCCATGTTTATACCTTAAAGGAGAATTATCTCATCATTAACACATAAGCATTGAGAGAACACTGCTCTGGCGACTGCGTTAGAATGTACGTACGTGTGTACTCAAAGGCTATTATACACTGCAGACTCATGTATGGAATGTACTTACTAATGTTGGCCTCCTAATGCTTTGCACGTCAGCTGAGTCTGTGTTCACTGGGAGCATGCACTGTACTTGCATACATACATACGTATACGTACGTATATATTAGTGAGCACTGCACTGTAACATGCTCCAACATCCACTGTTTTCAAGCATGCCCCTCACCCTCTTTACATCCACACAGAGGGCACAATTTGAGTCTAAAATTGACACTCTTAGAGGCACCAACAAGCGACTGCAGAGAAGCTTGGAGAAGGTATGTACATATGTCAGATTCATTGGTCTCCTGAATGCTTCAGTTTGTCAACTGTCAACTCGTGCTGTATGTACATATGTATGTGTGTATCTACGTATGTATGTACATAGTGTATAGTAGTATGTGGTGGTATAGTGTCCAGTAGTATACGTACATGCAGTACGTACATTTACATATACGTATGTACGCACATGCATGCACACCTTTGCCATGACACAATATGTATGCAGTGCACATCAAAGGCACACACAAAGTGGCCTGTGAGGTCTGGGTGCAATGTGTGCTCAGTGGTCCAGTATCAAAGTATGTATGTACGTATTAGAGCAGCATCGCACAGTTGTCTTCCACACTCTTGTGTCGCCACAGTGATGCGTATCTGTATCCCCTCTATTGTACGTACCTCCTGTGCTGTTCAGATGCAGTGTGATGCTGTGAGTCTGGAGGGGAAGGTACAGGAGCTGCAGGAAGAGAACAAGAGGTTGGCATTGAAAGGGAAGGAGGACCACCTGAGGAGCATGGCTGAGAGAGATGGGGAGGTTAATGAGCTACACCAACGTCTGGAGAGAAAGACCGAGGCACTGACACAGCTGAAGGTACGTACGCACATATCCATACACGTTTTGTGTGTGCATGCGTGCATGCAAGTAATCACGTGCTTGCACGTACATGTGTACATACAATGATACAGATACGTATATGTAATACGTACATAGCATTTTACAAAATTTTCCAATTCTTCTTATGTATGTACGTGTGTATGTACATATGTGCGTACCTATGCAGAATGAACTTGTGAGTCTTCAGTCTGAGAACTCGTCTCTAAATGGAAAGCTCACAAAACTGGGACAGGCCTGCCAGGTAAGCCACACTGTCTTGTGGTACTTGCCAGCTGGCTGGCCAGTGTCACAGCTGGTGCCTTCTTCTCGTTCTTCAGAGGCTGAAAAGGGAGCTCTCTTCCTGTGCCATTGACAAGACCAAAGGAGACACCGAAGCAGACAGATATCGCCAGCAACTCTCAGTGGTATGTATGTATGTGTGTACCATATAAATGAATGTGTGTGCCATTGCATGCATACATATATGTACGTATGTACATACACATAATTTGCATTTGGGCACTGACTTGTGTCCTATTAGCATGCACCTTGGGCTGTGTGTGTGCATACACATGTACATATTCATGTGCAAGTATGTATGTAAGTACTGTGTATATATTATACATACTTAGTTATGCAGGTATGCCCAGTTGAATGCTACTGTAAGAATGATGCAGACATTACTGATATCCAACAATGGTGCTGCGTTAGTGCTTTCTAAAGGTGACACTGTTCATCTTCTTCAGTTGCAGGAGACTTTGCAGCAGAAGGAGCAGAGATATGAAGAAGAAATAGGTGCAACTCTTGTAAGTATCTACATACCAGCAAGTGCTAGGCTGTGGCTGTGGCCCTCTGGGACGTGCATAGCACAGCCTGTAGTTGCTGAAAGCACACAGTGACACGAGAAATGGCATTGCAGCTTCTGTAGCCGTCATTTGTGTACGTATGTAGGTAGCTACGTATTTTTGCATGTTTGTATATACATACATACGTACATGCCAGCATCATGGAAGGTGTCCAGTGTATTGTGCAGAAGAGTTTGTATGTATATATACGTAGATACAGCATATAGGCACATACAGTATGTATGTACGTATGTACATACGTATGTCTGTGTCTGCTGCTTGCCGTGTCTAACAGCTTATCCTCATTGCCCCCACTCCTCCCCTCCCCCCCCCCCCCCACACACACACTCAGGAGCAACACCAGCGGGAGGTGATGGAGCTGAGGGAGGCCCACAGCAGAGAACTGGAAGAACTGAGGTCATCACTGGCTGAGCTGCAGGTGTGTACACACACAAACATACACACACACACACTAACACATG
Source organism: Aplysina aerophoba (assembly GCA_949841015.1). Taxonomy (NCBI): domain Eukaryota; kingdom Metazoa; phylum Porifera; class Demospongiae; order Verongiida; family Aplysinidae; genus Aplysina; species Aplysina aerophoba. The sequence goes on from OX465050.1 coordinate 2,362,736, forward strand.
CAAACGCACACACACACACACACACACACACACACACACACACACACACACACACACACACACACACACACACACACACACACACACACACACACACACACACACACACACACAGTACATTGCACACTCCACATACAACACACACTCTCCAGTACACTATGCATCATTGAGTACACAATTCTATGTGGAGTGTACCCTTGCGTTCATACCCATGTGCGCATGTACTGTATGTTCGTACATACATACAGTGGGCACTAGTGCAAATGTGTATGTGTGTGTGCGTATGTGCTGCAGGTAAAGTTGGCTGATGAGCAGTCCACGGTGCATGTGCTGCGGAGACAGCAGGTGAAGGTGCTGGATGACCAGCAGAGGTGGGGGGACAACCTGAGCCAGTCCCTGGAGGACACAGAGAAACTGAGGAGAAAGTACGCTAAAGCAAGAAAGTTCTACGAAGATAAGGTATTGTTTGGACGTTTTGTGCCTACGTAATGTTGCTGTGCATTGCATAATAGCCTCGTACATACGTGTGTATCCATGCCTATATGCCTAGCTACAGTGCAGTATTGTACATGTACGTGTGTACGTACGTATGTTGGCAGTCCTGTGTATGTACATGTGCGTGCATTGTACAGTGCAGCATCCTGGGGGAACCAATTTGGTTGCTGATTTGGTTTCAGGGGGGCCATTTTGGGGGGGGGGCAAATTTTGCGTGACAGTACACATACACAAGGTGTGCTCAGTGTATTCAACTGGCTTCCCCCTCCCTCCCTCCTCTCTCTAATCTGTGATTGCGAACAGCTTGCAGCTCTTGAGCTGGAGCGAGCAGACAGTGCTCGCGAGGAGAACAGCCAACTCCGCTGGGACCTGCAAGAGGCCCAGCAGGCCTTGGCTCAGCGCTCAAACAACTACGAGGTTAGACACATACTTACTGTACGTACATCAGGCAGTGTCATGCTACAGTGCACTTACATACATACGTACATCAGGCAGTGTCATGCTACAGTGCATGCAATCAATGCCAGAATTGATGCAGTGATGTACGTACGTATACATTATGTGGTGTGCCATGCATCACTGCTGGTCACTGCCCCTTGCTTCCATCCTCACTGCTGGTCACTGCCCCTTGCTTCCATCCTCACTGCTGGTCACTGCCCCTTGCTTCCATCCTCACTGCTGGTCACTGCCCCTTGCTTCCATCCTCACTGCTGGTCACTGCCCCTTGCTTCCATCCTCACTGCTGGTCACTGCCCCTTGCTTCCATCCTCACTGCTGGTCACTGCCCCTTGCTTCCATCCTCACTGCTGGTCACTGCCCCTTGCTTCCATCCTCACTGCTGGTCACTGCCCCTTGCTTCCGTCCTCACTGCTGGTCACTGCCCCTTGCTTCCGTCCTCACTGCTGGTCACTGCCCCTTGCTTCCGTCCTCACTGCTGGTCACTGCCCCTTGCTTCCGTCCTCACTGCTGGTCACTGCCCCTTGCTTCCGTCCTCACTGCTGGTCACTGCCCCTTGCTTCCATCCTCACTGCTGGTCACTGCCCCTTGCTTCCATGCATCACTGCTGGTCACTGCCCCTTGCTTCCATCCTCACTGCTGGTCACTGCCCCTTGCTTCCATCCTCACTGCTGGTCACTGCCCCTTGCTTCCATCCTCACTGTATTACGTAGCTGGCAATGAAGACTGCTCATGCTGAGGTCACTTCTCTAGTGGAGCGAGTTGGGGCAAAGGTTGGCATACCGGTGAGTTGCATGCATGCAGCAGTGCATGAGGGGACAGGTTGTGTGCGCAGGAGGTACATATGTACATAGGGGTCACTGGCTACTCAGCATGCTTGCCTTGCAGTGGCTGTTCATACTGTACATATGAACATACGTATGTACGTACGTACTGCATATGCTGTAGTATTTATCTAGCATGTACGCACGTACAAGCTTATTTCATCTGGGAAACTGTCACTCAGCTGGGCTCTGTCATTCCCTGAATCCCCTCACCTCTCAACCAACAAGAGCCAGTGTGCCTCCTAGCAAGTCTCATGTGGCAAATGAAGGTCCACTCTGAGGGCAGTGCATGTGGTTGCCATTGCCTGTGTACTACTGTACTCATGCATGTAGTACGTATGTATGTACTGTATTGTCAAGCGAATGAGTGTTCCTAGGTATTGTGACATGTGTTTGAGTCCCATCGCACACACCAGCACGCGTGTTGTGAACAGTGAGTCCCCCAGTGGCCATTCCCCACAGTTCTCTGACCATCCCATCCTGCAGGAGTTCCCCGAATGTGCTGGGTATGACGGAGACCTCAAGCGATGGTGTGCAGACGTCACGGTGAGTGGACGGCGATCATGCCGCATTTCCAACATGGCATGATTGGTAATTAGCCGTATTCACTCTCTGCGTCTTATACAGTTCCTACATAACATGTACTGTACATCACAACAATACATGTACGTATATAGCACAAAGCAGTAGCAGTATGCGTGTACACGTACGTAGCTAGTGCTGCATTCCTTCCACCACAGCCACTGTGTCTCCCTCCACTTGTAATAGCTTGCCATCTCCCCTTGGTGCAAACTGAGGTGCATGTGGTGAAGGTGTCTGCATCTCTCTCTTTTAGGGCAAGCTGAAGTGGCTACAGTCTGAGGTTGAGAATGCTTTGGTGCCTGACTCAAAGCCATTGGTTGTGTTCAAATAAACGCTGTTCACTCCAACGTGCCAACATGTGCCTTTTTAGCCCGTCACTATTCTGTTTTTAATGTCAGAAGTAAATTACAAGTGTCAGTGTCAATCATAAACATTTGTGCTCAGCTCTTGTTAAGTGATGACTCTAAGTTAACAGTGTCAATTAAGTGAATTAACTCAAGAAATCACAGCATAGTTAATTAAATGGCTGATTGAGAGTTCGAAATACCCTGTCTCCTCCATGCCAAACTGGGCATGCACAATGGTATGTATTATATAAACCCGCGCATGTACACACGCAGTGGTTCCTCGTGCCTGGCAGATTTGCCTGCTGTTGGCTGACTATAGCATTTTTTGTTTGTTTTTTCTCTTTGTGGACCTGTGTACGTATATAGTGAAATGTAATTTTGTGTAGCTGTTCCTCAGAGTCTCCGTCACCCTTAAGATGGCATGCATGAAAGGGTTTGTGGGCAGTCCCACCAGCTCACAATCTTCATGTTGTCCTTAGGGTTGGGATCAAAGGTCAGTAAAGGTCAGTCTATATACATATGTAATACCCACATTACTGGCCAATCACGCATCACATGACAACTCATACCATGCAGTGATACAAACCCACGCATATGCACAGTTGTTCCTCATGCCTGGTAGATTTGCCTGCTGTTGGCTGACTATAGCATTTTTTCTTTTCTCTTTGGGACCGGTGTATATAGTTGAATGTGTAATTGTGTGTATATAGATGTTCCTCAGAGTCTCCATCACCCTTAAGATGCATTGGCATGAAAGGGGTTGTGGGCAGTCCCACCAGCTTATACAATCTTCATGCATGTTGTCCTTAAGGTTGGGATCAAAGGTCGGTAAAGGACTATATAATACCCAAATTACTGGTCAAGCAGGCATCACATGACAAACCCTTTTCATGCAGTCACATGACAAGACCTTTCCTGGTCACATGCCTGTATCCAGCCACATGCGATCAATAGACCATGACAGTACGCACTCTCAGCCTGCCCCCCTTACACCAAGAATGAGAATCACAGCTAGGGGAGGGGGGGGGGGGAGGGGTTAGTTACTCTGTGTCTACATAGGTCTTGGGGGTGTATATTCTGAAAGTCTATTCCTTTGCAGCCAAACCAACTGAACATTTAGAAATCAACAGACATTAACTACAAGTTACATCAAGCACATCATGCTAAAGCACCACAGTGACCTGTACATGTATAGGTAGCAAGCACATGCAGCAGTTGACCAGAAGAGATCGAGTTCTGGTAGTATGAGCGGGACATACCACCAGTCCTGAATAATCTATCTGACAAGCCACTGTCCTGAGTGCATCTTTAAAAACATGGTTTGTGCATGTTTCTCCATCTTTGCAAGGTCCTGAACGGAAGGAGCCAGCTGGTCAACATGGCTCTGGTAAGATACTCCTACAGTGAATGAATGGCAACAGAACCACAGAGGGGGACAGTCACACTGCACACACATCCACTCCAAAAGCTAAGCTAGGACATACTGCCTTTAGTGTTAACATCTACAAAGGTTTGGACTGTACCAAAATCAACTTAAACCGTGTCAACCATAATCTGGTGGTAGGGCATGCAAGCCAGGCCTCAGCAAGGTCATGGCCGGTCGCCCACTGGGGAATCCCCACGAGTAAGAGTGCCACATTTGTACGGTTGACAAGCACCAGTCTGTACTTGGTGATCCTGTGTTTAAATCCTTGTAACTTTGAGGTCATGGAAACGCATGCAGAATGTTGAAGTGTCCAAACGTCTGTCTTAATTGAGCTATGTATTTTTCTCATTCAGTGTACTACACTCAAACTGCAACTGTAAGTATGCTCTTAGAGGCTTTCAACCATGAACCTTGTACTGCTAGCAACTCCATCATCAGGTCACTGCACACCCCATAATTACGTATACAGTCTACAAGTAAAATGGGAACAGACACACATGCAAAATAACACAGCATAAAGCTATGAAGGACATTGCAATGTTTTCTTCCATTAACCTGTTATGACAACTCATACCATGCAGTGATACAAACCACGCATATGCACAGTTGTTCCTCATGCCTGGTAGATTTGCCTGCTGTTGGCTGACTATAGCATTTTTTCTTTTCTCTTTGGGACCGGTGTATATAGTTGAATGTGTAATTGTGTGTATATAGATGTTCCTCAGAGTCTCCATCACCCTTAAGATGCATTGGCATGAAAGGGGTTGTGGGCAGTCCCACCAGCTTATACAATCTTCATGTTGTACGTCCTTAAGGTTGGGATCAAAGGTCGGTAAAGGACTATATAATACCCAAATTACTGGTCAAGCAGGCATCACATGACAACTCATACCATGCAGTCACATGACAAGACCTTTCCTGGTCACATGCCTGTATCCAGCCATATGCGATCAATAGACCATGACAGTACGTACTCTCAGCCTGCCCCCCTTACACCAAGAAGGAGAATCACAGGGGATCGAGGGGTGGGGGTTACTCTGTGTCTACGTAGGTCTTGGGGGTGTATATTCTGAAAGTCTATTCCTTTGCAGTCAAACCAACTGAACATTTAGAAATCAACAGACATTAACTGCAAGTTACATTAAACACATCATGCTAAAGCACCACAGTGACCTGTACATGTATAGGTAGCAAGCACACGCAGCAGTTGACCAGAAGAGATCGAGTTCTGGTGGTATGAGCGGGACATACCACCAGTCCTGAACAATCTATCTGACAAGCCACTGTCCTGAGTGCATCTTTAAAAACATGGTTTGTGCGTGTTTCTCCATCTTTGCAAGGTCCTGAACGGAAGGGGCCAGCTGGTCAACATGGCTCTGGTAAGATACTCCTACAGTGAATGGCAACAGAACCACAGAGGGGAACAGACACACTGCACACACATCCACTCCAAAAGCTAAGCTAGGACATACTGCCTTTAGTGCTAACATCTACAAAGGTTTTGACTGTAGCGAAAACAACTTCAACCACATCAACCATAATCTGGTGGTAGGGCATGCAAGCCAGGCCTCAGCAAGGTCATGGCCGGTCGCCCACTGGGGAATCCCCACGAGCAAGAGTGCCACATTTGTACGGTTGACAAGCACCAGTCTGTACTTGGTGATCCTGTGTTTAAATCCTTGTAACTGTGAGGTCATGGAAACGCATGCAGAATGTTGAAGTGTCCAAACGTCGGTCTTAATTGAGCTATGTATTTTTCTCATTCAGTGTACTACGCTCAAACTGCAACAGTTAGTACGTATGCTCTGAGAGGCTTTCAACCATGAACCTTGCCCCTGTACTGCTAGCAACTCCATCACCAGGTCACTGCACACCCCATAATTACGTATACAGTCTAGAAGTAAAATGGGAACAGATACACATGCAAAATAACACAGCATAAAGCTATGAAGGACATTGCAATGTTTTCTTCCATTAACCTGTCTCACATTATAGCAAGAGATAAAAACAAATGCCTCAGGATTCCCACAGTGACAAGATGCAAACTTGCAATACTCAAGCACTACGTACTCTGCTTCCCGCAGCACATATAAGGCATGTTGTGGTTGTTGTACCTGTGCCCTTTCTTTTCTCTCCGTATACCACTTTCCCATCGAATTCACTTGAGGACACCTTCACATCACGGCCCACCTCCACAATGGTCTCACCGAGGTGCTCCTGGACATCTGCCAGATACTACACACACACACAAGCAGCAAACACTCGCAATCAATACCCCAAACTGCATCAGCACACACACTACCAAATACTTGTTAATGGGGCTGCAACATACATCCCTAGTAATGTGTGGTTGTCAGCACATTGTTTCACACCCCATAAACTACATTTAGTCATCTCGGGCAGACGGCACACATGAGGCTACTTTAGAGTTGGTGATGTGGTTACCGTACCCAACACACCACAGCCACTCCTCAGACTTGCACCTTGAGTCCCTCACCTGCGGCTCGTTGTACCAAATGGCACAGCCTCCCTTCTCCACCAACTGGGTGTTGTAGCAGCCCTTGCCTCGGTTGGGGCAGTTGCTGTGGTACCACACCTTCTCTGGGATGGTGGACACGAGGGAGATGGCAAGGCCCATCCTGACGTGAGGACAGGAGGCAGAAAGTGCAGTCAAGGCAATTCCCACACAGGACAAGTCACACAGCAGTCTTGCAATGATAGAGCTATACAAGTACATATGTACTGTATATATTAGCACAATAGTACAGGTTAGTAGTGGGCATGTGTGTAGGATGGTAAGAGTGAGCTGATGGAGAATTCAGGCTTGGGAATGGATGGTTACTGTCACAATAGTTGATGTATGCCACAAATTAACAGCAGTATGTAAAGAGGTTAACAACATACATATGTACATACAAAACATACGTATGTACATCAAAGTGATATTTTAGCTTTAGCTCAAACATGCAATGAACCTCTACAACATGCAATAACATAATTTCATCTCATTGCTACGGCATAGGTAGGACTGGGCAAATTTTTGAGCAATCACGTAGCAGTGAAGAAACAGATAGAAATGTAGACGTTTCTATCTGTTTCTTCACTGCTACGTGATTGCTCAAAAATTTGCCCAGTCATGCAATAACATAATTTCATTATGACAGTGCGGTTCACCTAATCCTTTCCCCCTCACCTGTCCGCCCTCCCCACCCGCCCAATGCGGTGGACATAGTTCTGCTTCTCATCCGGCAGAGTGACATTAATAACTACACACGCAGAGAAGAGAGACGAAACCTAACACCGTCTACCTAACTTCTCTAAGCTGCACAACTACTCTGACTACTGATAGTGTTAGCATGCTGTACTTCTCTGAGTTGACAGGCTTCCATGTAACACATCCTGCTACCCCCCCCCCCTCCCCACTCCCCCTCCGTGCTGTAATCACTTGTACAAAGAGTACGCTACCACTCAGAGTCAGTTGATGATGTGCAGAAGCTACTGTTTATTCCACAAACCTGAGCACGTGCAGCATACCGTGCTAGATATGTACGTACATCATTGCTTATGAGATGCCACAATACGTACACCCACAAACAAACACACTTAATCCCCAAATATTACCCTATTGGTTAGCTTCACTACTGCTCTCTACAGGACACTATCAACTACGCAATCACCTTCCCGGCTGCAGTAGCAGTGCCTGAATGAAGCAGCCAGTTGGATCAGGACAGTACAGCATACAGTCCCAACCCTTACGCATGTTTACGCAACTAAGAGGTGTCTACACTGCCCTACAAAGCAAGCTAAGGATCAATGGGATTATGATCCGTATGTACTATTATACATTTGCATACTACTGTATGTATAGTGTATGAATGGTGTGTGTTTAGTGTGCATATAGTATACTTCCAGAACAGAGGCACTGGTCGTGCACATAGTGATGTGGTTAGCCCATTACCAAAGGGTATTCCCTGCACGTCAATGCCTCTGGCTGCCACGTCTGTGCAAATCAAAAAGCGAACATCGCCGGCCTTGAACGCCTGCAAGTTGTCCTTTCTCTCCTGTGGCCTCCGGTCTCCATGGAGACAGACACAAGAGTATTCATTGACCACCCCTCGCCCTGCGCACAATGAACACGGCACTTTGTCGTCAAGGTAGTCAAAGTAACCAAGGCCAAGAAGAGACTGACAGAGTTCAGGCTACTAAGGCAACTAGGTATTGCACTGTACCTAGAATGTTTTCGTGACTACAAGCAAGCAATGTATCTAATGGGCACACATCCATCGTATTGGTCTTCCCTCAGCCTTGACACAAGACAATGCCTCAACCAACAAACCCTCCTCCCCCATGCTAGCGTAGAAAAATGGCTGAAATGCTACATGAAATGCTTGTGAGATATGCTGCAGCAGCAGAGTTTAAGTGAACATATGGTATCTGGTATGGTATCTCACTCTATACTGTTTTAGAACTACTGGAAAACAATCTAACGGGCACACATCCATCATGCCAGTCTTTTCTTAGCCTTGACACCAGGTAAAGCCTCAGCCTAACAAACTCTCCTTTCAGGCATTAGCACAGAAAATGGCTGACGGCATGCTATATAGATAAAAGGATTGTGAGATACGCTGCAGTGGCATACCAGTACCAAGCCTCTCCCACACACAGGCAATGCAGCAGGGTAAAGCCTACCTCCTCCCAGCAGGTTGAGGTAGCGCTCCACATTGTCACAGTCCAGTTTGGTGCGACAGAAGATGATAGCCTACAGAGAACACAATGCACATCACATGTACACCCAGGAGCAGAGCTGCATACTCAAACAAGCTAAAGCAGTACATGCTTGCTGCCAACAACTGAACAATGCCTTACAGCAGCGTACGTACCAGGCAACTAGTGGAACTGATGAACTATCTCTATCTGTTTGTATTACGCTTAGAGCGTGCACAGGGATATGTAGTTCCAGCACTGTTTGCAGAGTGGGTGGATGGGTGGGTGGGGTTAATGAGTGCCACCTCCAAATGGTCATTCCTGGGACATATGCTGACTACAGTCATGCCATTGCATGCATGTGCGGGCCTGGGAGTCCGGCATCCTGTTTTGTTCCTTGTGTTATTTCATAAACACAGAAATACTCAGCAAGCAAATCCAAAAATTAAAGAATTAGGGAAAATTGTTACTTCAAGCCATGGGTATAGTCACTGAGCGACCGAAGTGAAAACTACACTCTATCTTGAAAACTGTGAAGAAAAATGTTTTTAACTTTTGCCCCTGTCTGCATCACACTAGAGTGGTCTGTGTGACTAAGATCTAGTCCCACACTGTTTCACATTCTCGAACCAACTCTAAGCATGGAGAGATGCCCTTGCACTCAGCCCATACACTCACTCTGCATGGGAGGCAGCTGGCAGTGTTTGTTGTTGTGTCAGAGAGGACTGCAAAATCAGAGTTTAATTGGATTCCTTACATGCAACTACTGTAAGTTGCTCTTGTACTCCTATCTTGTCTATACCTAAACTAGTATGTACTACCATCCACTGCATTTTAAAACCAGTTGTCTAAGCGTCCCTGCTGCACCGAAAGATATATTCCTTGTCCTAGGTGATTTCAATGTGTGTGTTGGTTATTCCCTTTCATACTGAAAACCGTTGTTGGTCCTTTCACATACCTGATTACATTATAGATAAGTTTTGACTTCTACTTGATTCTTACTCTACAATAAGCCGTCCTTCAAATACATGTTTCAACATAAGCCCACACAATGCTTTGTGATGTGCTGCCTTTGTATGTTTCAACATAAGCCCATATACTTGGAAACGACATGCGCCAGTCGTGATCATTCACAAAATCGGTATAATATATAGACTATGTTCTTGTTGGTTGCATCATCAGATCTAGTGTCCTGACCTGTACACTCATGCTGCCAGTCAACCTATTCCGAGTCCTATCACAAGCTGGTGGTTTCTACCTTCCAATTAAAGAACAAAGTCAAACTTTGCCATTCTAGGCACGTTCCATGTTGCCAAACTAGCCACCTCCATGCTGACTGTGCATATGCCTTCAAGTCAGTGATATTCAGCTCCTATATCCATATAACCAAGATCGCTACCAACCAATGGAGGTGGAATACCTCTAGGCCACCGCATCACTATGTACGTATGTCAGGTGCATCCACGAAGCCAGTAAGCCCCAGCCAGTCCTAGAGCAAGACGCCCGTTGAGTGGGTGACTGAATAACTTCTGAATCTCTCCCCAGTAACTAGACGTGTGATGGCTGGTTGTGACTTCATGACAGGGTCCACTCCCAGTGACTCCATTCTGTTTCTCAAGAGCACAAGTGCCCCTTGCAAACTTACCAAAGTGGCTACTGAGAAGGCCAGGAATGCCCAGTGGAGTGAGTGCGTAGCAGAGCTTGGTTTGTAGAGCAGCTGGATTAAAGCAGATCCACGGTGAAGGACCTCTGTTTTCTAGACAGACAGAGGTCTATGGTATTCCCATGAATGCGGCACCTGATGACTGACAGCACAATCACCTATTGAATTACAAAGTGTCACAGACATCCCAGTCTTCGAAGTGCTTGCTGTACTACCAGAGGGGGACAGAGCCATAAACAAAGCTCAAAGTCTTACTCTCAGTCAGCCTTCTAACCAGCTCGAAGGGCCTGGAATGTGCAGTAGTTTCCCCACCACAATTAGACCATTTACAAGGCTTTGTGATGTGCTGCCTTTGTATGGTCTTAAGGTTTCAGTGACCAGGGAACTGTCTCCTCAGGTCTGCGCACAGTTCTCCACACTTGGACTGCTTCTAGGCTCTTGTTAACTCCTGGCTCAATGAGATAGAGATGTCTGTTCATCTTGTCCTGGAGGAAGACGTCAGGACGACGGGCCACAATATCTCTGTCAGTGGGGATAGGGATGTCCCAGACGATCTTCGTGCAATGGTTTTCAAAAACCGGCAAAGTTTGGAGTTCCCACCATCTATGCGTCACTTCAAAGCCATAGTGCTTGCATAGTTCATATTAGATTGCTAACAGAGCATGATCGTGTCGCTCCATGTAGTGGTTGAACCCCTTGGGGCAGCCTGGCTGACAATGTGCCTGACAGTTTCTACACCCTCACCACATTGACGACAGTGCGTGTGTTCTATTATCTCATTATACGTCTGTTATATTGGTGACCCTCCTTCAAATGGCCAATCATGGACCTCGCCCTCGTCCCCACAGCCCGCCACCATCTCCTCGGTGTCTATCAAGCTCCTGCCCGGCCAACCTGCAGGTGTGGTTAGTGCAGGTGGAGGCCCAGTCTTCAACGCATCACATCACCAACCAGCGGACCTGGTATGACTATGTGGTGGCAACGCTTGTACCAGGATTATTGACCAAGGTTAGGGACTTCCTCCTCGCTCCACCGGACACTGAACTGTACAATGCACCCAAGGCACAGCTGATCCAGCGTACCGTGGCTTCGAAGCAGCTCCGCCTGCAGCAGCTCTTCACTGCAGCAGCTCTTCACTGCAGAGGAACACGGGGACAAGACAACATCGCAACTTTTGCGCCAGATGCAACAATTGCTGGGTGATGCTGCTGGTCCCAATCCGGATAACAAGTTCCTGCGCAAACTTTTTGGATGGTCTTGGTCTCTGCTGGAGAGATGTCCCTTGAAGCCCTAGCCCAACTCATGGACAAGATTACTGAAGAGGCAACTCCCTCCATCTGCAGGACATGCTTGCCTCTGTTCAACTGGCCTCATTGCATCAGCGACCTCCCCACCAGCACTCGAGCTCCCATCCCAGTTCCCGGTCCAGCAGTCCCAAGCCCTCCGCCTCACCAGAACAGTCGGATGGTCTGTGCTGGTACCAACACAAGGTCAGCGAGAAATCCCACAAGTGTACCTCGCCCCTGCTCCTGATCAGCGCCAAGGCCAGGTGCTGATGGTGACCAGCACCCCAGCCTACCATGGAGTCGCCTGTTCTTTGTTACTGACCGCCACAGTAGTTTGCGCTTTCTGGTGGACACGGGAGCTGAGGTGAGCGTCCTCTCAGTTTCCCGCCTATATTGTCCCCCTCCTCCTACAGGTCACTCTCTTCAAGCAGTCAACAACTCCGCATTGCGACATTCAGTGCCGAGTCCCACACCCTCAACCTTGGGCTCAGGCACGCCTTTCGGTAGGTCGTCCTTGTTGTAGAGGTTCACGCCTTTCTCGGCACTGACTTTCTGCACAACTTCCAGCTCTTGGTCAATGTCACCAACCACCGATTGGCTGACTCCATCACCCTACTGCAAGTTAATGGGGTCCTTACTTCGTAGCCCTCCCCCAACCACGTGTGCCCCGCCCACCGTCTGCAGACCCCTTCATGACCATCCTTCAGGTGTTCCTCTCCCCACATACCAAGGATGCACCCATCAAACACATCCCCACCACAGGCCAGCCTGTTCATGTCTTCCCCCGCACCTACCTCCTGAGCGTCTGCATGTAGCCTGCCAGGAGTTCGACCACATGTTTAAGCTGGGAATCATCCAGCCCTCCTCCACCCCATGCCAGAGGCCCCAACCTGCAACCTCACTGACGCCTCCAGCTCAGCTGTGGGCGTAGTCCTCCAGTAGCTGATTGACAACACGTGGTGCCCCTTTGTGTACTTCTCCCGGAAGCTTACTCCTGGCCAGCAGAAGTACAGCACTTTTGACCGCGAGTTTCTGGTGATTTTACTTGGCCCTTAAACACTTTTACTACTTTGTGCAAAGCCGTGACTTCTACTATGTCATGGATCACAAACCCCTCACGTATGCCCTCCACTCACGGTCAACCAACCACTCACCACGTCAAGCCCGTCAACTAGACTATATCTCCCAGTTCACGTCTGACATCCGACATCTTTCCAGCAGTGCCAATGCGGCTGCAGACACCCTTTTCCGCATAGAGGTGGCTTCTTTGGCAGGTTCCCCTAGCATCACCCCTCAGAACCTGGCCATCGCTCAACGAGAAGAGGACACTGTCGACGTTACAAGGCCTGCGTCTCTGGACTTGCAGTGTGTTTCCATACCGACCACTGATGTTACCCTCCTCTGCGATGTTACCACTGGGACATTACGACCCTATGTGCACCTGAAGCTCCGATGACTGATCTGTCTCATCCTGACATACGCGCCACTCAGCGCTACATTGGCTCCAAGTACATCTGGCCCAGCATTAACAAGGACATTCGACACTGGACTTGCAGAAGCCTGGTGTGTCAACCTGCCAAAGTTCAGGTCCACACAGGTCACCATTGGCCTGTTCCAGCCTCCAGATGGCAGGTTCGACCATGTCCACGTAGACTTGGTTGGCCCTCTGCCTCCTGCGCATAGATTTACCCACCTACTTACCTGCGGGGGTTGCTTAACCTGTTGGTTAGAAGTCATCCCGCTCACCAACACCTGTACAAAAATGGTCATCCAGGCGTTCTTGTTTGGTTGGATCGCATGATTCGGCATCCCATTCTCCCCCACTTCTGACCGAAGAGAACAGTTTGAGTCCCATCTTTGGGAGCATCTGATGAAACTCCTTGGAATCTCCCGTATCAGAACAACTGCCTACAACCCCAGCGGCAACAGTCTGGTCGAAAGATTCCAACGCCAGCTCAAGGCATCCCTCATGAGCAAAGTAACTGCTAACTGGTTGGAAGCACTGCCAATTGCCTTGCTGGGTATTCGCTCTACCGTCAAAGAGGACCTCCACTGTACATCTGCTGAGCTGGTGTATGGTACAACCCTGCGTCTCCTCGGCGACTCCTTCCAAGCCTCCACACCCACTGACATGGTAGAAGACCCCCTCTCCTACGTGGACAGATTGAAATCCACCATGCAGCGCCTGCCGGCTATACCAACCAGAATTTACACTAGCAGATCCTTTGTCCCCCCACCTTGTCATCTTCCCAACAAGTGTTCATCTTCCCATCAAGGTCCACAGTCCACGACAGACCGTTTTCATTGACTGTTTGAAGCTTGCCTTCCTTGAGGATTCTGATCCCCCACAGTTGACCCCTACTCCACCATCCCACAAGAGTTCATCCGCGGCACATGAACAGTTGTTCCACCGTCTTTCTGAACTGCAACAGTGAAGGGTTCCTTGCTATTTCCATTATCGAGAGCACAATCAAGGAGTTTTGTAGCTGATGAAGACCTTGGCGGTCGAAACCTCCTACTATTAACTTCCTTTTTTGCTACGTGAATTGCGCAGATACCTCAGAGAAAGCACAATCAAGTTGCTCTCCAATGCAAGGCGTCCACACTGTGTGATACACACTTCGTATATCTTCCTCCTCCGTCTCGATCACAGCATAGATCACACCTCTACTTACTAGCTAATCTGTGAAAAGTGTCACCCACGCCCTTCGGTATAGCTATCGTCCCTTAGCACTGAGGGCGCCTACTGGAGAGGATCTAGCTATATAGCCAGACTAAGACCCTGCATCTGCAAAAAAAGAAACGCGAAAATTGCTAAAATCTCTGAGCCGCGAAAGTTTAACCTCACGAAAGTTTAAGTGTGTACGGCACATATATTTCGTTGTAACTCCTTTTAATAATTCTAGTTCATTCGTATAAAGCCTACCGTTATAGGTGCTGATACACCATGACCACGATTGGATCTCGGATGGTCACAGTCAGTGTGGGATCAGCAATACCTCCACAAATCATTCAAGAAGCAATGCATTTCTTCTTTGTTACACCAATGTAGGCTTCCTTAGGCACCTAACCCTCGTGGATGACAAATGCCTCTCCGAGCAGAGAACCATGTTGCACACTACCCAATTAGCCACACAATTGCATGCACCAGAAAGGGAGTGAGTGAGTGTACTGCAAGTGTGAATGAGGAAGATGAGAAGGGGGAAGCAATCAGAGATGAGAAGACAGACAGCTGGCAGTTGAGAATGCATTTCACCGTGATGAGCCTGGTTGCACCTTCATGTAGCTCTAAGTTGATTTCATTTGGTCACTATCAGCGTCAGGCTGACAGTCAGTCACACCTGAGACAAGCACCATTTGTGGCAAGCCGTTTCACTACCAGGGACCACACAACCACCAATGATCGTGCAGCAACCAGCAGTAAAGTGAATAACAACACTATCTTGGGTATATTTTGGCCTGTACAACTCAATTCTAGAGAGTGAGGATAGCAAATGCATGTGTGTGTGTGTGTGTGACTGTGACTGTGGGAGCATACAACATGGGGCCCGACCACGAGCATTGGAAGACAAAGGCATGCCAGTACGATGGGGCTTAAATGTGAGTGATACAGGTCCACTGTGGGTTGGAGATGCCGCATTTGTGACAGTACGCACTGTAGTAGTTGCACATGCCAGACGTTTGATTGCACAATATGCAAAAAGAAACTCGAGATTAGTACTGTAAATAGTTCCTACATACATATATAGGGGAGCAATCTTACAAGGGATGCAGAGGTCACAGAGGAAGGCAGTTGAAAACAACTACAGTATGCAAACACCATTATATATCCAGTAGACATGAGATATCCTGGGGTTGTCAGGGCATATGACATGGTAAGAATAACTGACAACAGACAACCTCACTGCCATGTTTGGTATGCAGCAGTCCATGCTAGTCACCTCAGGAAGTGGCAGTTTACATAGGTGGTTAGGCCACATGGGATTAGTGGGACCACATACATAGGCTGCCAAAACAGCAAGTGCTCAGAGAGCTGAAGAAGAGGCCATGTCATTAACCCAAGCACAGGTGGACAGATGTATGTAGTCAATGCCATTCACTGACTTTTACTTGCCTGCAGGCATAGCTAGCTAGTGTTTGCAGACAAGATGACTCCACCAGACACCAGTGCTCTTGCAAAGATGCATGCCATTACACTGATGGCAGGATGCCTCCATCTGGGAATGTGTTCCGTGGAAGGTTTCACGGCTCTCAGTCAACGGTTCAGGTGTGCAATATAACCACGTACGTACATATTGCAACACATGCACATGTCCCACCTGGTCCATCTTGTGCTCATTAATAGCACGCACAAGGTACTCTCCTTTTAGAACCTTCACTGCCTCAGAAAGGGCTTCTACAGTGGAGGGAGCGAGGAAGCACTAGCACATGGGTGCACCACACATGCACACAGTGCAGACAAGTGTCCTTGTGTGTGTGTGTGTGTGTGTGTGTGTGTGTGTGTGTGTGTGTGTGTGTGTGTGTGTGTGTGTGTGTGTGTGTGTGTGTGTGTGTGTGTGTGTGTGTGTGTGTGTGTGTGTGTGTGTGTGTGTGTGTGTGTGTGCACAGAGACCCCTCCAGGAAGAGGATCACTTCAGCCACACTTGCAAAGCCTAGGACACACCTGAGCCATACACAGCTATTGCAGAGACCTTGCACTAATTCCCACTCTCCCAGTTGAGAGGCA
Organism: Aplysina aerophoba; assembly: GCA_949841015.1. NCBI lineage: Eukaryota > Metazoa > Porifera > Demospongiae > Verongiida > Aplysinidae > Aplysina > Aplysina aerophoba. The sequence goes on from OX465050.1 coordinate 2,379,245, forward strand.
AAAGAGACACTGTGTTACACCACTCTGTGCCCTACATGTATGTACGTACCTCTAGTTCTCAGCCCCGGCTTCACATTATCATTGAGATGGATCCCATCTGTGTCAATATGCCGCCTGAGGCCATGCCACTGGGTGTCTGCCACTGGGTCCACCCGGCACACCTGCACAGTTGGACAACAAGGCACAACAAGGCACTGAACACTTGCGGCAGTAAACAATCTACAAATCTTTTTCCGACCAAGTACATGCGTAGCTACAAGGTGCTGGAGAGCAGCTGACTGTCGGTTACAGCAGGCACAGTACAAGGAACAATAATAATACTGGAATGTGAAATACAAATTTAAGGTTGACTTGTCCCTTCTTCCTCAGTAGGCACACACACACACACACGCACGCACGCACGCATGCACGCACGCACAGCACTCTACACAAGCTAGCACAGGAGTGTGGTAGAGATGCAGTGCAGTGGTGTGATGCACGATCTGTCTGCCAAAGACCCCGCCCTAGTGCAGGTGGACTCACAACGTGGTGCACTGTCTCAGGGACGCTGTCCTGGCCCTTGAGGTCAATCCACGTCGGGAAGTGCATGAGGCTCTCCTGCAGAGGTACACAGCACCACCACAACTCTGCATACATTTCCCTATTTACTTTCATCATTATTTGTTACCTGCACTAAAACCTTGGTTTCTATTTGATAATTCGTTGTTTTTACTTCTAATATGCTGCGACAGGTACGTACCCGTGATAGAACCACTAAGTTCTAGGAAGAAAAATGCAATACTCAGAATCTCACAAGGCTTGTGCAGTATACCCACTCCTTCTCTGACTGTGATCATTGGTTTGCTCTTAGCGAGACAAGTTCGTTTCCTCTTCCTCTTTGTATAGCCAACATCATGGCCTCAAACTGCTGTGGAACTGTCATGTCCAAGCAGTTGTTTCACATTTCTGCAACATCACTATACAAAATGGCCTATAAAGTTTGTCCTCTGCCCAAATGAGTCACCCAAACATTCTACATTTTTATTATTGTCGGACATTTTGGTCATTACGTCTGAAACACCATAAATGGCAAACTCTTTGCTACCCTTGGGTCGATGTACGTAAAATAGAGCATACACATGTATGACATGTAAGCAGCCAATGTGAAAAGCAGCTTAACACCCAAGGGCGTGACCCCACCCACTGCACCCACTGTACAAGTGGGCTGCAGACCAAGGCAACAGAAGGTGAAGACGGAGGCAACCAAGTTCACTGAACAAATAAGTACCAACTCTATGTACACATTGTTGAGAGATGGTTATCAATATAAAATGACACATGTACATGTCCAAGACAGCTAATGGGGCAACAGAGGCAATGCAGGACCCCTTGAAGTACGTAGTGAACCCACTGCAGCTAACTCACGGCTAGCTTCTTCACCTCTAGTGAATGGAGGGTAGCAGAGCACACTATCATCTGTTGGAACAAGCAGTACACGAGTAAACATCTACGTACATATGCACATATAAATACTATCATTCACTGAATGCAGTACACACTGCATACTACATACATACTAACACTAAATGTCAGAAATACTGGCACAATGAAAGAAACTGATGGTACGCCTAAAGCAGGAAGCATCAAGTGGGTGTGTCATAAGCCTTGTCGCGCCTACCTGCAGTCTCCTCCCTTCGGGGGACACATTGGGAATCTGACGGAAGATTTTACGAATCAGGTCTCCATTCCCAGTACTGAGGAGGCCATCCTGTGTACAGACACACACACACACACACACACACATACGTACACACATACACACATGCGCACACACGGGCGCGCACACACACACAGACACACACACACACACACACACACATACGTACACACATACACACATGCGCACACACACGGGCGCGCGCACACACAGACATACACACACACACACACACACACACACACACACACACACACACACACACACACACACACACACACACACACACACACACACACACACACTACACTGTCATCTCCTGCTACATACATAATATCAGCAACAAAAGTTGTGTGGAATGCAGAAACAGGTCATGCCTGAAGACACCTGTCCACTCACAGCTTCATCCAAAACGAAAAACATGACCTGCACACAAGAATGAGGGAGGGACAGAGGTACCTATGCATGCACCCAGTTCCAGTGACCTCCGCTGGTCTACCAACACACATTAGAGAGATCCAGGTGTCCAGTACTGATGAGGTCGTCCAGGCGCCCAGGGGTCCCAGTGACAATATCAACCTCGGGAAGGACAACATGAGGGCCAAATGAACAACAGTATGGGGAACAGTACTGTACTAATCATCTATGCAGCAAAGTCTGTCAACACTCCAACAGGTATCTGCCACTGATGCAAGGGCTGTCTGGTGTGTGTTGGCTCACTCCATGCAGGAGTGGCCTGTAGAAATGAATGTGTTCAGCAAATAAAAAAGTCCAGTGTGTCGCACATGCATGTGTATGTAGTATGTTTGGAGACAAGGCATGAGGGGGCATTCTAATCTCAACACACACTGACACTAAATGCGTACACTCACTGCCACATCTCGCATTCCAGCACAATATACACACACATACATACCACACAATCAAGATACAGTGCACAATACAGTGTCACATAACATCTGGTGAGCTAGACTATGATTCACCCCATCCTGTAGCTCCTTCATCTGCCTCTTGGCACTGTCCCCACCAATGAACAGGCTGGCACTGCATGCAACGGATGAGTCCACAAGGTAAAGTGAGCCACACCCCCGGAGGGGCTAGCCAGCCTGGGACTGTGTGTGTTACAGTAAACAGAACACTCCAACGCACTGAGACATGATGTAGCGGGCACTCACAACACTGGCGGAGCTTTCAAGTGCTTCTTGAACAGGACAATATTGTCATGAGTCTGATGGGTGAGAAGAGTGCGGTGACAGTTAGCCAACCCGTGACTACCAACCACAGCTGCAGAGCACGTCGCAGCCAGCTAAGTACTGTATGTTGCCTGTGCACGCACCTGTTGAGCCAGCTCCCTTGAAGGCTGGAGGGAGAGAAGTAAGAGTCATGAGTGAATAATAGTTGGCCTTTAATAGCGTACAGGATGTGACAGATATCCACTTCCAATATGTTAGTTATGAATACAATGTAACAATATGTTGATAATAATGAAGCACAATTACCTCCATTATTAAGGCACTAGGCAGCTTTCGGCCAGTTCTTTTCACTGCATTAAGTACAGGTGGATCAGAATAGACCACACACACAGAGAGAGAGACACATGTGCACACGCAGGCACGCACACACACCACACACACACACACCTGCTGGCTGCTTCCGTGCATGTGGCACGAACTGCTCGGCCTCAGACAGTGCAGAGTAGCCAGACTACACGATGGATATGGACAGTGCAAGGGCGCAAGGGGAGAGGGTGTGCAAGTAGATACGTACGTACGTACGTCATGTGTGCACTTTCAGGTGATGAATGTATTAACACGTGCATACGTACATGTTTGTCTGTACATACTTATATACACATATGTGTGCATGTGTGCATGTGTGCTTTTGCATGTTTGTACAGATGCTTGTGTGCTCCTGTTCGTACATGTTGCTACATTAAACCAAAGGACCATGAACAGATGACATTTGACTACCTCTCTGAGTATGACACAAGTTGCTTTGGCTTGTACATACATTCAGTACATACATACATACGTATGAATGCAGTAAAACTAATGTGGAACCATCAGAGCATGCACAAACAAAGGCTCACTGGTGGGTTGTACTTGAGGTCCGTTCCAAAGTTGAACTTCATCTCTGCATTCTGAGAGAAGGCAAAGGAAGTGCAGTGCACCTCAGAGCCAGCACACCTCAGACCTCCTCACTACGCGTCAAACACAAAGAGTGGCACCACACAGAGTAAAACTAGCACACTAGCACAGCTATGTTTCTTCTGCATGGGTTATTCCAACATTTTTTGTTCCACCAAACTCTGGTGCATGTTTAGCCTTTTCAGTTTTCTGTGCATAAACGCGTACTTTGACCCCTGATGCCTTAACTGTACTGTGCAACAACCATTGTGGGCGACGTGTGAAAAAGAATGGGGAAGAACTGACCTTCAGGGTGACGGCAACAAAGAAGACCTGACCATGAAGCTGTGGTGGGATGTCAAAAGCCTTGCCAAGGTTCTTGCCTAATGTGAGGGATTGAAAGTGAAAAAGGGGAAACAAGACAAACATCCATACAGCAGGCCAGCATTGGCCAAGTGTGGGAGGTCAACAAGTCTGGCCTGCTGTCTACTTCCTGCTTGCAGCGATGATCAGGCAGGGGTGAGTACGTAGCTTCTTGTGTACACACAATTATCACGGCGGGGAGGAGTAGGGGACAGCAGGCCAGATTATTGGTTAACCCACCGTTCTTGGTGAATGCAATGGTGAAGTTGTCCAAGTCAATCAAGCACCCCACAGTGTCATCCTTACCAAAGGGCTGTGAACGAGGAACACCACAGACATAATGACACACACACACGCACACGCACACACACACACACACACACACACACACACACACACACACACACACACACACACACACACACACACACACACACACACACACACACACACACACACACACACACACACACACACACACACACACAGAGCGAGATAAAGACATGTAGGACACGCTTCACAGTGCACAAAGTCACAACAGGGGAAGATGACGGCCATACATACGTACATGGGTATGACCACTGCCATAAAGAGAGTAGCGAGAGATAGTCAACCATGTACAGATACCGGGTTGACAGAAAGTGTTGTGTGCTATGCACACACATGCCACTGCTGGACTGACCTCTCCATATTCATCAAACTGACTGCTGTTTGACTTCTTACCAGTGCCACCAAATCCAAACCCAAACTTGTCCTTGCCTACAGATAACCAATGAAAGCACACACTGGCCAATGTGCAATGCAAACGTACAGTGCAAGTCATACAGTGAAGAATACTATAATGTGTGATTTACAATAACAATGTACTGTAATGTTAACGTAATGTTTAGTAATGTAATGTTCTGCCACTCTGCTCAGTGATGTTCATAGGCTGCTGTAGAGTTAATACAGTTGTTGTGGGGTAATACAGTACTAGTCTTTACACTAGTGACTACAATGACTCCATTGCCTAGTGCAGAGTTGTGTATCCTACTGCTCTCTCCATTTAAGGCATTGTTGCAACAAAACAATGCCCTCACTATCCATAACACTCCTAAAGCTCACCAACAAAGAGCATGACTAAAAGCACCACACAACACTTTTGGTTTCATGCAGAAACAATGCCAGATCAACCTTCCTACTCACGTAGATGAGTGGCACACTTTTGACCACTCCCACTTAACTAGCCAACATGCTTCAAGCGCTCAACTGTGGAGGTGTCCCTATTTCCTTACTAATAAAACATCTACTAATGCAGGCACACTCAAATATATGGGCACCTTTAGCGAGCACACAATACATTGAGCAACTAGTCTCTCGCTGGACCATGCAGGTACACAGTCCTGTCCCCTCCGCCAGACCAGCCACACATACACACCTAGCTCCAGAGTGGCACTGGTGGTGGACCAGCCCACTCGGCAGAGACCCTCGTCTGTGACAGTGGCCTCGTAATAGTGCCGCCCTCTTGCCACGCCCATTGTGGAGCGACAGCCCTGCCACGCCCTCTGTTCACGGGACTGACACAAGAGCCCATCGGGACTGATGGCTGAGTGCAAAGGAAAACAATTAGTACCAGCATTAAGAGAGAACACAGCACTAGACTGCAATGTACCTGAGCCATATGTATACGTACGTATGTATCATGAATGAAGACAAGGAATCGGGCTGCTACATTTGCTTGCAGCTCACACAACACGCACACATGCATAGGCAGTGGTGCGTATTTTACCCAAAGACTGATCTCGGTCATAGGCATTGAGGGCCAACCGCTTCACTCCAGAGTCTGCAGAACAGAGACCTCATACGTACATATGTACACACACACACACACACATGTGTATATGTGTGTGTGTTTGTGTGTGTGTGTGTGTGTGTGTGCGTGTGCGTGTGCGTGTGTGTCTGTGTGCGTGTGTGTGTTTTACAAGAACACCATCTGCACGTACACAGAGACATGCTTGTCCTTACCTGCTGCTGACGGTGCAAGTTTTCCCTGCTGGCGATCACGAACAGTCTCGTGGACCACTTGAAGCAGAGGCAGAGAAAACGCCTGAAGGAAAACAGGACAATCCCAAGGGAACTCTATAGTCCTGGCTTGTCACTCCACTCCATACACACGTACACATACACATACGTAGTCATCCTACAAGGCAAACCCTTCACAGTTGGGACCAACACCCCAAGGAGTGGGGGCAGAATGATACGTCTAACGCACTGTTCCCATTGCAGAGGGTAGCAGGAATGCACAACAGAGGTCATTCATGCAAGAGACAGAGGAGGGGCCACACAGAGTTAACACACACGTACCCCTGTCTTTCCACTTCCAGTCTCTGCAGCCTGCAACAAGAAATGAGTTGATAAGTTAGCATTATCACTAGTGGTCGTTTCTTATTCACTACCACAAAAACCTACTAACGACTGCTATACGTAGTGCTCATATCTCGGACTACACTAGCCTGGGGATTTGACAGATGGCAGTTGTCTTTGAATTAGTCGTTTCGACCCAGACTAGGGTCATCATCAGTAATGATCTAGATTGGGTTGAAATGTCTATTTCAAGGACAATTGTCATCAGTCAAAACCCCAGGCCAAGGGTGTGGTCCAAGATATGAGTGCTGTGTGCTAGCCACTCAGGTACGTAGCTTCAAAGTGTGCTGTACATCTTTGCACACACTATACAGGTACGTACCACACTACATGCACAGGGGGTAGCCCACAATGGAGGAACGAGGAACAAATGCTGCCATCTTAGCCTACAGATGCTATACACTGCCGTGCAGGCTAGCAACAGGCACGGCAGCATAGACGCCGCCAGCAGGGACCCTCAACGTGCACCACACGCATGCAAGGAGCGCACCATCAGCACATCGCCGCCGCCAAGGATGAGTGGCACTGACTCGGCCTGCACATCGGTTGGGAGCCTATGGGCAGGGTAGACAACACGATGTGCTCCACTGGTACTCTACGACCAAAGTCAGTAGGAGCAAAGGTACCAAGAGGCACCCCAGCCCGATCGCATGTGAGGGCAGTCACTTACAACCAGTCGATTTCTTCAATCGCCTGTATAATTTCAGGCATCACGCCAAGCTCTACATAGAGAGGGGAGTACGACAACAGCAAGCGCATCGCATCGGACACAAGAAGAATGCAACATTTTCGTACCTGAAAAAGCAGTCATTCTTTTGCCCTTTGCCTCTTTGAGCACGTGCTTACCACGTGACACAACGTGACTCGTCTAATGGAGCTAGTGGGAGATGATCTGCTACGGATTATGCCAGTACTGTGATGCAGCACTGCTGCAGGAATACATCGAAACTCACAGCATCAGCTGTGGTGCCGCTCCAGGTAGAGCAAGAGAAGTGCTGATGGGGCATGCAATCCTGGGATGATGTGAGATGCATTCATTCTGAGGATCAGAGGTGGCAGCTAGTTTTGTGCAGTTGAGAGGAAGAGTTGAGAGTGCACAAGCTTTGCATGGCGGAGCACAGACCTATGAATGTCGGGATTACCGCCCTCTGCCAGCTTCAATAGGCTGCGTGGGTGACACCGGAAGTGAAAATCGTTAGCATACGTAAGTGTATTCACGACTGCTGACTACTAGGGGAGACGCAGCTTGTTCATCCGGCTTTATAACTGCCTGTAGTGCAACTGATGATGGCTGGTCGCGCACTGTGGACGCTGTTGTGCTTGTCACTGTGTCAGTTTCGGATCTGTTACGCGGTGCGGTCTGCGGAAAAAGGTAACGACGAAAGAAACCTTACCATAGGTCCCACGGAAGTCGATCCCCTGTGTTTGCACACCCTTGTTCAGCAGCATCCTATAGCGCATAGCTCCTGATCTGCTGTATCGTGCTGCCATCAGTAGGGTGGGTATTATAACTACCGCTGTGGGCCATTGTAGAGGTCTTGGCAACATTGTCCCAGCTTACTCACCTCCCGCATACGTACGTACGTAGCTATGAATGTTACTCACGTCCACACAGTGACGCACACCATGCAGCATGGATGGTCTGTGGTGACACAGTGTGTACAGGCACACGGATAGACGTATTTCGAACCAACGAGGGCTTTACAAAGGTCCTGGATGTAGACAACCTTGCTAGCTCTTTGTCAGCCACGATCATCAGTTGTAACCATAGATAGAGTAACAACAGTCTATGCTGTAACTAGCTACCTATCTATGATCTGCAGTTGACGTCATGAGTATGATCAATGTCCAGTTGTGCATGGGCTCAGCAATACCACTGAAGCACATCGTGTATGCCACATGACCCATCACACAGGTGTATTCGTATGATTGCTCTCATTTCTGCCTACCTTAGACATCACTCTGCTATCCCTCACCATCACCCCATGTGGAGCTACAGGGCAAGAAGGACGCAACTTCTACCAGTGCCTTGACTACTACCGCTCCATTGGTTCACCAGTTGCAGATCATTTGGTCCCTCCAATCAGATTTTATCCAGGGCTACAGTATTTCAAACTCCCTAGGAAGGGACAATACTCTATAACCATAGCTGGTGCACGTGGAGGCAAGGGTGTGTGTGCTCCATGGGCGGGGCTGGCCCCCGTGTTTCAGGTTGATGGGAACTATGATGATCGCTATACATTTGAGCTAGCGATTGGGCAGCAAGGTGGGGATGCCTGTGGCAGTCCTGAGTGGCAGTGCCTGCCAGTGAATTCAACAATTCAGGAACTGGTGGAGTGTTCTGATCGTTGGCGGGAGCAGCCGGGTGGTGTTGTCATGGGTGATGGGGGTGGGGGAGGTGGGGGAGGGACTCAGGTGCAACTGGTAAATCAGTTACGAGAATTGAATCGGATATTTCTGGCAGCAGGCGGAGGAGGGGAAGGAGCTACATTTCCCAACATCTCATCAGCTGACAATGGAACAAGAGCAAATTCAAAGAATGGAGGACATTTGTCCAGTACCCGTACAGGTCCAGGGACAAATATGGTTGATACTGGTATGTTTCAGGGGTGCAAGTTCAAACCAACTGTATGGTCCTGGACTGCATGTGTCAGTGTACACTGTCCTTTTCTCTTTCTTTTCACTATAGCCAACCTTGATGCCGGAGTAGGTGGTGGAATTGTTTCCAGTAATCCTGGAACGGTAGATGGTAAAGGCTTTAACAGTGTCGGGAGATTGTTTGCCATAGGAGGTACTGACTGTTCCTCTTGCTGCTCGTTTGAGGACAGCCATGGTGGTTTCGGAGGGGGTGGTGGAGGTTGTGCCAGTGGTGGAGGAGGAGGGGGACAGGGTGGTGGAAATGTCCGCAACATTGCAAATGAACAGCACCCTGGAGAAGGGGGGACGTCTGGCCCTAATACTGATGCTTTTTCCAATATAGATTTCAATGACAGAGATGGTTTTGTAGTGTTCAAACACGAACTCTGTGGTTGTGCCCACAATTGCACTATTGACAGTGAACGGTCTGTGTTTTGGTGCAACTGCCCAGCCAACACCTTTGTGAGCCCTGATGGCTTTGACTGCTACAAAGGTACATGCAGTGTGTGTGTGTGTGTGTGTGTGTGTGTGTGTGTGTGTGTGTGTGTGTGTGAGAGAGAGAGAGAGAGAGAGAGAGAGAGAGAGAGAGAGAGAGAGAGAGAGAGAGAGAGAGAGAGAGAGAGAGAGAGAGAGAGAGAGAGAGAGAGAGAGAGAGAGAGAGAGAGAGAGAGAGAGAGAGAGAGAGAGAGAGAGAGAGAGAGAGAGAGAGAGAGAGAGAGTCCTAGCAACATTTTCAAGAAGATCAGCCTGGCCCGGCTGCCTCTCGGATGAGCTCTCGTGACTCCAAGTGCCAGTAGGAAGACAGTGGCCGAGGAGAAGACTACCAGGGTGGCCTTCAGATCCCACCAGGAAGTGATAGTGGCTTTGAAGAATGACCATGGAGCCTCACACAGGCAGGTCATCAGGAGAGTATAAGGACAGTCACTACTACCAACAACTGCAGGTGGCTAGAGGAATGCAGGCTACTCGCAGCGCAGGGGTATATATCCCGCTGGTTTGATGATAAGATACCCTCCATCTCAGCACAGGTACTGTGGGAGCAACCGTGATGAAGTTCATTGTCAACGCAGTACAAGACACCCTTCTCTTTAATGCCAACCCCCACTTGTGGAAGAAGATGAACCTTTCTCCACCAGGAGAGCTTTCAGAACAAGGCATTGGAAGTACCAACAGCCAAGGACTGCCGCAAGCTGGAGGCCGATGTGACCAATATCACACTTCCAGACTCACACTTGATCTGGTGCAAGTGGAATTGGAGGGTGCAGCCAAGCCCTAAACTTTTATATGTATATATAGTGACAGATGTAGTTGCATAGCCTTGTCCTCTATACAGTTACGTACTCCCACTTTGTATATTACTTTATTCACAACGTGTCTCCTTAAAAGACCAGACTATAAAGTGTATATGTGGTTTTGTCGAACACGCTTAACAGGGTCGAGTTCCTAAAGCCTCGTATAATGTACCCTTTTGCTCTTTTGCGATAATTATAACTTATTTCAGTGAAAACAGACTGCATGTTTAATTATGTTTTCGTACGTGTGTGTGTGTGTGTGTGTGTGTGTGTGTGTGTGCGTGTGTGTGTGTGTGTGCGTGTGTGCAGCATTCAGCTGGCTGCATGTCTTGTGCAGTGCGTGTTTGTAAGCTGATGAAATTTGTCACAGCTCTCCTGTGTGCTATACGTACATGCACTTTGCCATGCATGTTTTGAAGACTGTTGTGTGTACTATTGCATGTTCTATTCCATTGTATATAAGCACGCTCTTGGTATTGATTCATTTTCTTCCTATTTCAGAGGAAACCATTTTCTTCATGGTTGACACAAATACCAGTCACTCTGTTCAGGTGCAGCCCTATGGAATGGTCACTCTTACCCAGGTTCAGGTGATCAACAGTACCGGAGCCAGTGTGACTCCATTCGTTGAGCAGATCCTTTCTTTGCAAGTTAAGACAACTACTGAGATGCGCCAGACTACTGGCAATGACACTGGTGTAGAGACGTGTGGTCTCATCATTGTTAGTAGGCAGAATGAGATTGTCGCTGCTGTGGACTTCAGAAGGTGAGAAGGATCCACATCAATGTATATCATTTATGTGTATATCTATATGTATATTATGTGTATTTTTACATATGTGTGTGTAGTACATGCTAAATTGATTAATGGAGTATTCTGTGTGAGTGATAGCACAGATCAGTCCATGAGCGCATATGTGGGCTCTTTTTGCAATTTGACAAATAGATAGTTGCAAAAATAAATAAAATTGTTAGCGTCATTAATTAAAAGTAGTCCCTTGTTATACATTCTTATTACATGCCGGCATCAGCAATATTCGTATTATGTATGTACCACACAGTGCAAGTTGCATGCGCATCCATGTCTGCTTCTGCACACCAGTAAATTGACATACGAAAAACACCACCAGTGCAATAGCAATATTCATATTGTGTATATCCATATTCTACCTTTTGCTGCAGCTCAGCTGATGGAGTGTGGAAAGTCAACACCGTGTCTGATGCACTAGGGGCCTTCTCATACATGTTGGATGATCCTGTGCAAATACTCAACTCCTCAGTTGAGCTGCATTCGGCTTTCCTGTATCACACACACAACACAGTGTGTACCATCTCAGCAATCACAGTAAATGCTAGTATCGAGAAGCTACCTGGTAAGTTCTCTGCATTTCCTTCACTGAATGCCAATGCTCCAGTCATTCAGTAGCATTGTTGTCTCCTTACGTTACTATGGAATGGAATAATGCACTGTTATGTACCTACTTCCTTCTGTGTCAGGTTATACGGGCCCAGTTCCCACCAGTGTCACAAACTTTACCAACTTCTTTAAAGCTCTCCCGACAGTAATTCCATCACCATCACCAAGCAGCACTTTACCTCCATTACCATCACCAAGCAGCACTGTGACCGCCATACCAGAGTACATTTACTTTCTGGTTGCTATACCGGGAGCAGTTCTGCTAGTTGTGTGTCTTCTATTAGCTATCATTGTGGCAGTCATGATCATCAGAAGAAGGTGTGTTCGTACATAAGCAATTTATGATAATAGACTCTCCAACTCTTGAGCAGAAGCACAAATTACAGCCAAACAATGAATGCCATAGACATTTAAACAATTGGTCCTTGGCAATTCAATCAATCGCTCAATCCAGCGAAATGGACAGTGTCTCCTCTGCAGGAGGTTGTCCTTACTTATACAGTGGACATTAAGATATCAAGTTCTTACTTATGAATCTGCACCATTAACATGTCTTTGGCAATTGCTACTATTTATTGTACACTGTTTAATCACTGTAGTTGTGCAGTTAGCAGAGGTAAAAATGTCATGTGTTCAGTATGGGTTTACTCACGAGGGGGCATCAGTCATTCCATAGGTAATGTATATTGTGTGCGCTATGTTTTTGAGAGGCATGTGACCGAGCGCTTTCCAGTTGTTGACAAGGTAGAAGCGCTTTGTTTCTTGAGTCAAGGAGTCTACCTCTGAGTATATTTCATGTGAAAACAAGACTGGTGACTGATTGCTGTAGTATGCAGTGTGTTGTTAGATTTTTGTATAAAAATATAATACAAACTTAGTGTGGTGGTTCATGTGTGGACTTGTTCCCTCGCATGCAGACGCAGAAGGTCAGCCATTCTATCAACCTTGAAGTTTAGAACCAACGAGGATTACGTGACTGTTCAACCTGCAAATGGACAACAGGACACTATTCGAGACCTCATGGTAAGTGTACATGTTTATATGTGCATGGACAGTTTTGCAAAACAGACCTCATAATGCCTACAGTGTATCAGTATCATACTGTGAGTTTATTGGTTTGTTAATGAAGCGGTTTATGGTCACACCTCCTTAGGACATGCCACAGTATCCACGGCAACGTCCACGAAGGCCAACAATGAAGCAATCATTCCGAAGGGTAAGGAACGCATTTAAGTACGTACCTGCATGCATTATAGCAGTTGGACTCACATTCAACTGCTACTGTATAGTGCAACTAAAGTAGTGTGTTATACGTACTTTACCTACAGTACTTATCAGCTCTCTGCTAGTAGGCAGTATCTAGTGGTTCATGGTTCACAGTGCACAGTGTGCCTTTGGGGAACTTATGTACTTATGCATTTGTGCAGTGTTACAGTATTTGTCTTTGTGAGTATCTGTGTGTTGTTTTAAGTGGTGTTACACTTCATTAATGGCTTCCAGTGAATGCCACAACATGATGACTCAAAATTGCATAAGTGCTTGACAAACTGTGTCATTTTGCCACCCTCATGCTGTGTGATGGGCTGTGGTCTTATGTAGTATGGAAGTAGCTAGTCTGGTAGTCACAAGCAAGTCATCCACATGCTCAGTCATTCTGACCTGTGTACCAATCTTCTTGTTCTGAAACTGATGCATCCCCTTGTTGTTTGAGGAAAGGGGGGGCATTCCTTGCTCTTCCTGTTATAATGCCTCAATGAGACACACCATGGTTTACTCTTGTTTCTTCATTTGCAAGGTGTTTGTGATGTACATCTATGGTGACATTGACTGCTTGGCCTTGCACACTCTGTGTCCACTTGTGTTTTGTACATGTGAGATATTCACTTTCATTGCCCAGCCAGTGAATTTATGTAGGTTGACATGTACACAGCACTGGACTAGGAGGTATTATATATGCCTCAGTGTAGCACCTGTGATCTGACTGCTTTGAAGCATGTGACCGAGCTTTTTCTAGTCATTGGCAAGTTTGCATTTGTTTGTTCCTTGAGTCAAGCACTCTACCTCATGGCTGCTGTACGTACCTCGTCTTCCCGTTCAGCATTCCCGCTCAAGGTCCATGTCTGTGATGGCCAGAGAGGAGCTGTGCAAGTCCGAGATCTTGTACAATGCCTATGCTGAACTTAACGTGCCCAATTATGGTGTGGACATTGACATTCCCTCAGATGTGGACTACTACACTGTTAACCAGGCTAGAAAGGTTGCCAGCGATACAGTGAGTGAGCAAGTGGACACTTTGTGATGAAAATTGCTAGCTAGCTCAAGGCCCTTGTAATCAATCATGCAGAGGCTGGGATTTTCTACACTGTAGCCCAGTGTGAGGCTAAGTGATGTGTGGTAATCACTGGATATTACAGTACATCAACCTGACCAGGTCAATACATTTGATCCCTGTCCCATTTGTGGCTATTGCCTCCTCACTCATCCAATAATGTCACACCTTTAACTGTTAGCCTCTACCTGCTTCTGTTAGACATGTGCTGCGCTTGGGGAGAATACAGATATCATCATCCAGCAATTAGTACGCCACAATGATGAGGCCCGATACAGATGGAACAGTTGTCTGAGGCTCTTCCATCTTTTTATTGGATGACCGAGGAAGCAATCACTGGTGGTCGTGAATAAGACTTCTGTCTCCAGGCCATCGATGAATGTTATTGACCTTGGCCTGCATTAATGGTGCAGCCATTTTGGACATTTGTCTGATAATGACAGCTGGCTGCAACATGCCTAATTGTAATTCTGCTAAGTAATGTACATACTACAGTGCAAGCACTGTAATATGTACATATGTTGAAGTTGCAAGCTGCCGAAACGTCTGGTATTTCAAAGAAAACATTTGGTTGGTGATTTCCGCAAGAGAACCCTGAATATGTACATATGTATTTGGTTACTTTAATTCAACTTAATTCAACTGGTTTAGTGTGCAATACATTTGGTGACACTAGAAAAGGCACATACACACATGGCACCATCCCAGTGTTCCCTAGCTGGTTATATGCATAGCATTATAAACATGTCTACTGTCAGAACCATATACATACACATACAGTGGCTGCAATCCTTTAACCCAAGTGCCTCCATGCAAATGCACTTCCCTTCCGGTGCTTATCATTCATAGTGTCCATCCTTTCTCTGCTGTGTAGGAGTGGCATATCTCTCGTGACAAGCTGTCGTACATGAGGGAACTCGGAGAAGGAGAGTTTGGAAAGGTGCTACTGATGCAGGCAAAGGTGAGAGGCTTAGTCTGTAGGCGGTTGATAAGCTGCGTATGATGTCCATTTTTACAAGAAATGGCACACTATTATTATTATTAACATTCGCACTTGTGTTATCACTTTGAAATAATTGCTCCTTCTGAATAAATTGACTTTGGTCTGAGGGACTTTCCCAATGGCTGTTAACTCCTTCATATGAGAGTTAGGACTTTCATGCACGAGATGTACTAATCTGATTCATCGTCTTGTCCTAACATGGTGATGTCTTGCAGATTGTCCATCCTAACCAACGGGTGGTATACACTGTAGTGTTGAGCAATTGCACACAATCACAGCTGTGTGTAGTCCTTATGGAATGATTGTTCATTCAGTATGTTTATTAAGTTGACACGTTAATGGTTGCTACGTACATATGTGTGTATGTGTAGGGTGTATGTGGTTACAAGGGAAATGTCCCAGTGGCTGTGAAGACCCTCTCACATGAGAAGATGAAGGAAATTGACAAGTTCATGCAGGAGGTGGATCTGATGAAGAAGTTCTCTCATCCCAACATTGTCAGCTTACTTGGTGAGCTTACATGCAGTCTTCGTTTCCTTCATGTACGGTGTGCATGTGTCCTTGAGTAATGTGTCTGTTCGGAAATCATACAATTCATTGCCAACACTACTTACTTATTTCATCCTTTTGTGCATAAGGTTCAACTAGTGCCGGGCACTACATTCTGTAATGATGTATGAGCTTGTTCTTGTTGTTATTATATACTCATCATGTGCTACTGCTACTGTGCAGATGTTCACTACACCTGATGTTCACTTGACGTACCACACCTGTTGACCGTCCTGCCTCTCCTCCCCTGTCTGCAGGCTACTGTCCACCCGAGGGAGATGGGGCGCCCATGATGGTGCTGGAGCTGATGAAGTATGGGGACCTGCAGTCCTTCCTGCAAGCAAATATGTACGTTAACCCCTTATCATCTAAAGCGGTGTATTACTATGTTTAATGTGCCATATGTTACGCGTTAAACATATTTAAGACATCCGTCACATCCTAGCAGTTATTTTCATATACTGCCATCATGCTGTGCTGTTTGGTTGAACTAAAGTACATTTAGTTGTAAATATGTCTTTGGAGGTGAGGTACATTTTGTATTCAGTATTCACATTGTTAACTGCTACATGCTGTGTGCACTGCAATGCAACCTGTAGTCTTGATGCTGTTGGTATGTGTATGTACTGTAGGTGCACTCAACAATGACTGTTGTGTATTTTAATTATGTTAGTATATAAATATTCCCTGAAACTATCTGTAATATGTGATAAATGGCAGTTTAATCACTGGGTATTATGCAAACCTGACCATATCAATAAAATTGATCCGCGGCCAGGGGGACACCAAGTCCTATTTGTGGCAACCAGTGATTGTCTCCCCAGTCATCAGACAAACTAGGTAGAAGAGGCACAGACCATCAGTATGCCTCACTGATGAGCCCCAATGAGGGCGAAACAGCAGTCTGTGGCTCCTCCATCGCTTTGTTTGTCCGATGACTGAGGAGGCGATCACCTTGTGTCCCCCTGGCCATGGATCAATTGTATTGACCTGGTCAAGTTGGCATTATATACACAGTGATTACTACCACTTATCACTGACGCCCCACACTGGCTAAAGTGTATAATTCCCATCTTGCCTATCTGCAATAAGTTATGATGGCACAGTTTCAATGTTGCTGTAAGTATGCCCCATCCAGCCCCATCGATGATACCTCCATGCAGACCTGAGCCTGACACCACTCCTCTCATCTCTGAGATTGAGTTCTTTCACTTTGCACTGGACATTGCCCGAGCACTGGATTTCCTTGCATCCCAGCAGTATGTTCACAGAGACATTGCAGCAAGAAACTGCCTAGGTGAGCTGCACCTGTACATCTTCCGTACACGCTCTGAGCAACTAATTAGCAATGGCAATGGAGCGCTTTATATAAACTACATGCTTATAGCAATTTTGTGAACTGGCCCATAGCTTTATTGTGTGTGTTTCCCTGTCTGTGTATGTATGTATATGTGTGTGTATATACAGTTCACTAAGCATTTTGCTATATAAATCATTTGATCAGACTGAAGGCCTGAGTATAAGTGTACCCATTTTCCTGCTCATGTACTTATGACCCTACTTAACCCCTTTCACATGGGTGGTTAATGTGGATTAGAAGGTGGTTAAATCAGGATAATGTCGATGATCTAATACCCTCACATGTCGCATGTGAAAACGGCAGCTTTATGTACAGGGGATTTGTAGCCAATGCATGTGCTAAGGTGCATGTACACCTCTGCCACATCCAGTTGGGGAGCGACTGGTGATCAAGCTGGCGGACTTTGGTCTTGCCAAGGACATCCATGGTAAGGACTGCTACCGCCTTGGTGGCAAGGCTAGACTGCCCGTCAAGTGGATGGCCCCTGAGTCACTGCTGTATGGAGAGTTCTCACAAGCAACTGATGTGTGGTGAGGAATGTGGTTTGCTGAGTGCTCTTTATCTCTAGTGCATTGTGACACAAGATTTAAAATGGTCATCTATGTGTGCTGGTGCAGACAGCACCTCCCTGCATCAAGTAGTATGGGTGGGTAGAGACGGCAATGCCACCAATTTGTGCATGGGCATTTCCACATTGATGTGTGCAGAGGTCAACGATCAACTGGATCCCAGGCCAATCAGTTGTTTACTGGTCAATAGATTGCTTCCCACATGCATGTTGTCAAGGTCATCCAGTAATTGGGTTTGGATGTGATTGTCACCCTAACCGCTTTGCATGGATCACATCCCACCTGTGGACCACATTCATTGGATTCTTGTAGTATCTAATGTGCTACCTATGTGGTACCTGCACCTTCAATCCATGTTCTTCCGTGCCTTACCTCTGTCCATCTGTGCATGTGTGCAGGTCCTTTGGAGTGGTGCTGTGGGAGATGACCAGTTATGGCAGCACACCACTGTCCAGCCTCACCATCAATGAAGTAGTGGACAAAGCTACCATGTCAGAGCTGCGACATGCCAGGTGTGCCAAACAGCTGTAAGACGCTGCTAGACAATGAGCAAGAGGTTGCTTAAGAGTGCTTGATATATGTTTAGCAGAAGAGGACTCACAGATTAGGGTCCTAGATTGTCCACATCAGCACCAAACTTATCACTATGGCGATCTTCAATGCTGTGTGGATGTCACCCAGCTATGTATTTAGTGCCATGCATAAGGCCTTCAGCATTGTGCTGCATTGTGCCGCATGGGCGGCTAGCCTTACACCTATATATATACTCTATCTATTGAGCAGAGACTTTGTCTCAGGTGAGGTGATGTGGACTTCAGTGTTGTGAATGTAACCAGCCACATTGATCCGGGACAAGATGGGGGTTGCCAGTCATACACATACTGATGTTTCAGCCTTAGCACCACTGACTGATAATTGTGTCATTCTCCATCTCACTCCTTATTGTCGACCCTGCAGACCTGAAGCCTGCCCTCAGAGGTTGTACGAAATCATGTCCAACTGCCACAAGTGTGTGGCCAAGGACCGTCCCACATTTGGTGAGATTGTGGTCGACTTGCTAGACTACTATGACGAGGACTGCCGCCTGCTGGAGCGACACCAGCTGGCCACCGAGGGCATGGGGCAGGGGGAGGACACAGACCACTACCAGAAGCGCAGTCCCTCCCCCGACAGCTGCAACTCTGCTGCATGAAGCCACCTTAGTCCTGACAGGACTTGGAGTGTGCCTTGTGTGACTGCATGTCACTAGTACTGTACATGTACTGCAATACACAAGTCATTTTATATAAGTACATACTATAATATAATACTTAATATACTTGTATAATGTTCATACTCACAATACAGTATGCACTCTATACATCACAACTATTGACTGATTTTGAGTTTTGATCTGTACTATAATTGTGATGGTGCAATTGCATTGCATGCATTCTCACTAATTTGTTGCAATACTTTAATGTTTCTTGTATTATGTATTCCACAGATAGAAAAAATGTCACATATTTAACATATACGTAATACAGCTTAATGATTTTATAACTGCACCTTATATTATAATCACGTCATGTGACGCGCATCTATTATACTATACTCATCATAAATATAGCTTGGAATTCCATGAAGGCTATATGCAAAAAGGGACAGCTGAATACAGGCCTGGCTCACCAATCAATTGAATATTGCATGTATGATATCTATTGTATCTTTAAGTGGCATATAATAAAGTATATAGAGGCCTGGACTGCTCAGCAATCAATATTGTACACGTATTATTATACATACTATATACGTATACCAAAACCTTATAATGCCTCATGCTGACCATAATAGTAATGTTTATATGAGTGTTTGCAGAGGGGGGGAGCAGTGCGACAAACAGCTCTCTATGCATGGGGCCCTGGGCAACATCTTTGACTGCAAATAGTGGACTTCAGGAGACTACAAAACAGAACAGGAGGAGGATAGGACAGAGGTTTCTCTCAACTCATCCAATGGGAAACGTTCACTCAGTAGAAAATGGCAGAACATCATATTCATTCACACTGGAGCAGAGCTGTGCCTTAACTCTGTAATTCCACTTTGGCCAGCTAGCTCCTAGAGCTGACATGATCACATCCCACAATCTGATAAACCAGTTGCCTTCTTTATACGGAGAGTAGATGAAGCAGGAGTGGATATTGTTTTCTGTAATATGTGTCTCTTCTTTAATTCAGTAGTGAACAGTCCCTAAGAAAAGTGATAAGTGACCAAGTGAATCAGTCTCTGGCTGTGCCAATGCATGAAGGAAGTCAGAGTTCCTCCTGGGTTAAGCCCATTCAATAAGTAGGCTCACTTCCCTCATCACTACATGAAAATTTAGGAGAGTTTAAGGTCCATGGAACAATCGGAAGAGCATCACATTCACTCATTAGCCAAAGTTGAAAGATGCATTAGAGAAGTGGAAGGCCGCAGACAATAGCTGTGCCCACTCTGAAGTTACTCTTTCACATGCACCAAACTGCCATCTTTCAACAGATTTCGAGGCAAAGCATCTACATCTCATCTAGTCTCATACAGCTTGCTACTGTACGTCCTTGACTGACAATACACATATACATACATGACTTGATCTGCAAAAGCAACTTGTGAATAGATCCAATGGGAAAAGTGGAGTCAGACTGGTCCAGCTGGGTGGGTCCAGCTGGCCACCCACACATCCCGTCAGCAGGGCTGGGGTTCATCACTGGATGCCTTTGGACCATCCTGGGTCCGTCTTGATGGAACAACACGAGGAACACAGAGTTGCACTTCTAGGCTGGTGTACACAGAAGCTTTAACTTGTTCTTTGCCTAAGAAGCATCATTAGTCAAAGGATTCTTCATGTATACCAAGCAATGCTGAGCAAAGTATATACACTTGAGACTGTGCCTTGACTGTACCAATATCATGCAAGCAAATAGTGCACACTTGAGTGAACAACTACAAAAAGTAACTTCACATGCACTTTAAGAAGTGTCAGTGACGGTACTGACTACATTGCAGCAAATGTGTTTGAACTACATGAACGCTATAATTTATTAGTACAAATGACTGTCTAGTAAACTGCAAAAAATGGGTACATTGTCCTTTCATGGGTCATCAGCAACCATAGCATACGCAAGTACTTTCCTCTGGCCCCGCCCCTTAGCATCTTTTCCTCAACTTCAATTGCAAGTCCAATGTCTGGACACTATATAAAGTGTTGGACGTTGCTCATAACCTATGTAGAAAGAGCACAAAATACAAAAATCTTTCTCACAGAAGACACACGTGTGTGTGTGCAAGCCAAGACACACACACTTGCTAGAACAGACGTACGTGTACTTGACACTTCTTTGGAGCTTGTCAAACGAAGTACAGTTCTTTGGGGCATCACGTAGGACACGAGAGAAAGTGGCGTGGTGTGAAGAACCACGGGCAATTAGAGAGGGAACCCCTTACCAGACCTGAGGAAAGTGCTGTAGTGGACACAGACACACAGTGCCAGTCAACAGACGGGGAACCACATAGTACTGCAGGGTGATGTGAGTGACTACTGACCTGCCACAGGAGGAGGGCTGCAGCTGCCTCGTCAGCTCTCCCTTCACAACCTCAGTGCACCGCAGGTGAGAATAAGGGGAGTCTTTATCAAATCCAAGCCTAAGTTAAGTAAAGTTGTACATGCCAACCGTAAATGAATAGAACTGCATAAGGTATGTATGGAAATGTGCACGCATGTACACACATGCATGCACACTTACTCATGAAAGTGAGCTCCTCAAAAGAACAATTCTTGGGCATCACAAAGTAGGACAGGTAAAGGGTGAGAGGCTAGAGGTTGTTACCATCGCTTCAGTAACAGGTAGAACCTTGACTGTCTAAGGTGCAGCTACTCTTGTCTGGATCAAACTGCCTTCTCTCAACGAAGTCGGCAACAGCATGTAGTTTCACACTTCCCTTCCCCAACACTTACAGGTCATTACCGTCCTGTGGGGGCGGGGCACCAGCAGGAGGGGTCAGTCTAGGACAGTCGTACTGCATGATCAACCAACTTGCTTGCCTGTGTCTCAAATACAGAAGCTCTCTCTAAAGGAGAGCTGCGGCAGGAGCTTCAACAAATAGCTAGTCCCATTGTCTGCTGCTGAGGTATGTACACATGTAACATTCACCTTCTCCTCAGTCGTCACTACTTCTGGGAAAAGTGCACGACAAGAAGAGTTGACACAGTGAGCAGCCCACAAGAGTATGGGAAGGTTTGACAGTGAGCCAGTTTCACTGGCCTGCTCTTTCATGATGCCAGACTTTCCTTCTAGAGTGAGACCATTCACCAGCAGGCTCACTTACAGTAGCTCATCACTTGATGGGAATTGTTCAATGGGAAGAGTGAAGAGTGTGGCTCACTTGGTAGAAACACGGCAGAGTGTCACATTCATTCATTAGCCACGCAAACAAAGCATTTTCACACTTCATTTTCCTTCCCCAACACTCACAGGTCATTAACGTCCTATGGGGGCAGGGCACCAGCAGGAGGGGTCAGTCTAGGACAGGCGTACTGCATGATCTAACAAACACGCTTGCCTGTGTCTTCAATTAGAGAGGGAAACCCCTCACCACCTGAGGAAAGTGCTGTAGTGGACACAGACACACAGCACCAGTCAAAAGACGGTGGAACCACATAGTACTGCAGGGTGATGTGAGTGACTACTGACCTGCCACGGGAGGAGGGATGCAGCTGCTTCATCAGCTCTCCCTTCATGACTCAGTGCACCACAGGTGAGAGTAAAGGGGGAGTTTTATCAAAGCCAAGCCTAAATTAAGTAAAGTTGTACATGCCAACCGTAAATGAATAGAACTGCATAATGTTTGGAAATGTGCACACATGTACACACATGCATGCACACTTACTCATGAAAGTGAGCTCCTTGACTGAACAATTCTTGGGCATCACAAAGTAGGACAGGTAAAGGGTGAGTGGCCAGAGGTTGTTACCATCGCTTAAGTAACAGGTATAACCTTGACTGTCTAAGGTGCAGCTACTCTTGTCTGGATCAAACTGCCTTCTCTCAACGGAGCCGGCAACAGCATGTATTTTCACACTTCCATTCCCCAACACTCACAAGTCATTACCGTCCTATGGGGGCGGGGCACCAGCAGGAGGGGTCAGTCTAGGACAGTCGTACTGCATGATCAACCAACTCGCTTGCCTGTGTCTCAAATACAGAAGCTCTCTCTAAAGGAGAGCTGCAGGAGCTTCAACAAATAGCTAGTCCCATTGTCTGCTGCTGAGGTATGTACACATGTAACATTCACCTTCTCCTCAGTCATCGCTGCTTCTGGGAAAAGTGCACGACAAGAAGAGTTGACACAGTGAGTCAGCCACAATGGTCTGCAAAGCAACTTGTGAATACATGCTCTAAGACATGTTGAGCAGTCTCTTTTCTTCTGCTGAGGCACACACGTATGTATATAACATGTGTTTTTTCTTCACTAGTGTCCGCTGTAGGGAGTGTGTGGAGCAGGGCTTTCCTCTAAAACGAATCCATTCAACTCAGGACCAGCAGGATCACTTAACTCATCAATGCAACAATTGGCAGAGTGCCACTTTCACACTTAGCTACAAAAAGGTGCAAAGAAGAGACATGGAAGTGTTTATTGCCTCTCAAAACAAACAAGTGCCTTCTAAGGAGGAACAGCAACATATATCTTCCTGTATTCCAGCCTTTGAAACACACGCAATATGCTCATCAGAAGTGACTGCTTTGGGAAGAGTATGGGAAGGTTTGACACAGTGGGTCAGTTTCACTGGCCAAGCATTAAGCATCAACTGTCTTCTGAAATGAGAGCAGGCTCACTCAGCTCATCACTTCATGGGAATTACTCAATGGGAGAGTTGAGAGTGTGGTTCATTTAGTAGAAACATGGCAGAGCATCACATTCATTGATTAGCAGACAAAAGCTGCAAGAAGCACAAGAAAATTTCAATCATATCAACTTAATCTTGTGTTAATAAGCATCTTCACGTTACAGGCACACTGGAGCAGAGCTGTACCGTAACTCTTTAATTCCACTTTGGCCAGCTAGCTACCAGAGCTGACATGATGACAATCTGGTAAAAACAGTTGCCTTCCACGGAGAGTTGATGAAGCAGGAGCAGAATAGAGGAGCAGATTTTCTGTTTTCTGCTTTACACAATTAATATGTGTCTCTTCTTCAATTCAGTAGTTAGCAGTGCCGAAGAAGAATATAGAGAACAGAAGACACAGTAAGGTCAACTCTTGTTTACCAAGACAATCTACTGCCAGTCATGGATTCAATGCCCTTAACTGACACTCTACAGATCTGCAACTTGTGAATACATGCTCTAAGACATGTTGAGCAGTCTCATTCCTTCTACTGAGGCACACACGTACGTATATAACATGTGTCTTCTCTTCACTAGCATCTGCTTTACGGAGACTGTGGAGCAGGTCTTTCCTCTAAAATGAATCCATTCAACTCAGGACCAGCAGGATCACTTAGCTCATCAACGCAACAATTGGCCGAGTGCCACTTTCACACTTAGCTACAAAAAGGTGCTAAGAAGAGACACGTGGAAATCTAGCAGAGATTTCCGGCACACTTTACTAGCCTCTCCACATTGCAGACACATACCCATAGCCATGTCTCTACTGTGAAAAGATTCACCCTCTGTTGCACCAAGCTGCCTCACATGAGCTTGAGGCAGAATTTTTACACTTCATCTCCTTCTTTAAGTGCACTTTATCTACTCATCCCCTCACACTCAGTTAGGTAGTTACTATGTAGAGTGGGCAGCAGCAGTAGAGGATTGTGGAGAGCAGTTTTGCCTCTCAAAACGAACAAGTGCCTTCTAAGGAGGAGCAGCAACATATATCTTCCTGTATTCCAAGCCTTTGAAACACACCCAATATGCTCGTCAGAAGTGACTGCTTTGGGAAGAGTATAAGAAAGTTTGACACAGTGGGTCAGTTTCACTGGCCAAGCATTAAGCATGAACTATCTTCTGAAATGAGACCACTCAACTCAGGATCAGCAGGCTCGCTTAGCTCATCACTTCATGGGAATTACTCAATGGGAGAGTTGAGAGTGTGGTTCACTCAGTAGAAACATGGCAGAGCATCACATTCATTCATTAGCCATGCAAAGGCTGCAAAAACACAAGAAAGGTTCAATCATATCAGCTTCATCTTGTGTTAATAAGCAACTCCACATTACAGGCACACTGGTGCAGAGTTGTGCTTTAACTCTCTAACTTTACTATGGCCAACTAGCTGACATGATGGCATGATAGATACTAGAGCTGACACGATCACAGGACACAATCAGTTGCCTTCTACGGAGAGTGGATGAAGCACGAGTGGATTTCCTCCTTTCAGCTTTACACAAGTAATATGTGCCGCTTCTTCAATTCAGTAGAGAACAGTGCCTAAGAAGAATATGGTGACCAAGTGAATCAGTCTCTGACCGTGCCAATGCATGATCGAAACCAGGGTTCTGCCTGGGTTAGACCCATTCAAGAAGTAGGCTCACTTCACTCATCACTACATGAGAATTCAGGAGAGTGTAAGGCCCATGGAACAATCGGAAGAGCATCATATTCACTCATTAGCCAACGTTGAAAGATGCATTAGAGAAGTGGAAGGCCGCAGACAATAGCTGTGCCCTATCTGAAGTTACTCTTTCACCAAACTGCCATCTTTCAACAGATTTTGAGGCAAAACATCCACACTCTAGTCCCATACAGCCTGCTACGTCCTTGACTGACAATATACGTATTCGCACGTACATGCATGACTTGATCTGCAAAAGTAACTTGTGAATAGATGCTAAGACGTGTTGAGCAGTAACAGATATTCTCCTTCCTTCTACTGAGGTATACATGCAACATGTATCTTTTCTTCACTAACGCCTGCTTTAAGGAAGAGTGTGAAGTCAGGTCTTTCCCCTAGAATGAATCCGTTCAACTCAGTACCAACAGGTTCACTTAGCTCATCAGTGGAACAATTGGCAGAGTGCCACTTCACATTGTAGTCACAAATAGGATGTAAGAGATATGAAAGTCCAGTAGAGATTCCAGTCCTTTAAGGTGTGGGTTAACTCAAATTGGAACAATAGAAAGAGCACCACATTCGCTCATTAGCCAAACTGCCAGATCCATGAGAAAAGTGGAAGGCCAAGGACATTAGTTGCACCCTATCTAAAGTTACTCTCACACCAAACTGCCATCATTCAACAGTTACATTTGGAGGCAGAACATTCGTACTCTAATCTCATACAGCTTGCTACTTGCTTTGTGGGGTGGAGCAACAGCAGCAGGAGTCAGTCAAAATCAGTCAAGTCGTATAACTGACTGAGGTACCATGCTGAACTGTGTCCTCCTAAAGTTACTGACATATACATATAGATAATTGTAGATGAGCTTTGCTGTGTGGGAGACCTAACAGGATCACTCTCGTGAGTTCACTTTATCAAAGGCTCAGCGAAGAATTTCCACATAACAATGGCTAAACCATTTTGCATTATGTATCAGTATCTCAAAAGGTTAACATTCTTTAGTCCAGGACAGAGCTGCATCCTAGAAACATGGGTTCAAATAAAGTGTGCAAATACAAATCTGTATAGCTGTTTACGCCATGTGGGAGATGTTAAAATGGCATGGGTTCACTCAGTGGGAGAGGTCAGGAGAAAAGGGTGGGGTCACTCAGTGTGAGAGGACAGTAGGAGAGTGTGGGGTCACTCAGTGTGAGAGGCCAGAAGGAGAGTGTGGGGTCACTCAGTGGGTGAGGCCAGGAGGAGAGTGTGGGCTCACTCAGTGAGAGAAGCCAGAAGGAGAGTGTGGGGTCACTCAGTGAGAGAGGCCAGGAGGAGAGTGTGGGGTCACTCAGTGTGAGAGGCCAGAAGGAGAGTGTGGGTCACTCAGTGTGAGAGGCCAGGAGGAGAGTGTGGGTCACTCAGTGGGAGAGGCCAGGAGGAGAGTGTGGGGTCACTCAGTGGGAGAGGCCAGGAGGAGAGTGTGGGGACACTCAGTGTGAAAGGCCAGGAGGAGAGTGCGGGATCACTCAGTGAGAGAGGCCTGGAGGAGAGTGTGGGTCACTCAGTGGGAGAGGCCAGAAGGAGAGTGTGGGGTCACTCAGTGGGAGAGGCCAGGAGGAGAGTGTGGGTCACTCAGTGTGAGAGGCCAGGAGGAGAGTGTGGGGTCACTCAGTGTGAGAGGCCAGGAGGAGAGTGTGGGGTCACTCAGTGAGAGAGGCCAAGAAGAGAGGGTGGGCTCACTCAGTAGGAGAGGCCAGAAGGAGAGTGTGGGGTCACTCTGTGGGAAAGGCCAGGAGGACAGTGTGGGGTCACTCAGTGGGAGAGGTGAGGAGGAGAGTGTGGGGTCACTCAGTGGGAGAGGCCAGGAAGAGAGTGTGGGGTCACTCAGTGGGAGAGGCCAGGAGGAGAGTGTGGGTCACTCAGTGGGAGAGGCCAGGAGGAGAGTGTGGGGTCACTCAGTGTGAGAGGTGAGGAGGAGAGTGTGGGGTCACTCAGTGGGAGAGACCAGGAGGAGAGTGTGGGGTCACTCAGTGGGAGAGGACAGTAGGAGAGTGTGGGTCACTCAGTGGGAGAGGCCAGGAGGAGAGTGTGGGGTCACTCAGTGGGAGAGGTGAGGAGGAGAGTGTGGGGTCACTCAGTGAGAGAGGTCAGGAGGAGAGTGTGGGATCACTCAGCGGGAGAGAGGTGACAAGAGTGCAAGGAGATCACACGTTGGCTGGGGGACATCAGAAAATGCAAAATTACTCATTGGGTGGCATTAGAAGGAGAATTAGCTGACCATTTCCTTCACACCCTTATCCCCACTGCCACCTCGCAGATAGCTCTACCTCCGCTGGCGCCTCTCCTCCAACAAAGCCCTCTCAATGCCATCTGCCACATCATGTCCCAGGCATTCTCTAACTGCTGACAAGACAATGGACCATGTGCGAGGGGACTCCCCTGTTCCACTTGAATCTTGCAACCAGCACTCAAACATCTCCAGGCAACACAGCTTCAGGTCGTGTGATGCAGTGGCTTTGAAAGTCTTCAGAAGTGACACCTCCATCTCCAGGTGGACTCCAATTTGCAGCCATTCTTGTGCAATTGCAGGGACCACCTTTTTCAGGAGAAGTACAGCAGTGGGTTTGCTGCTAAGTAGCTCACCTCTGAGTGGGTCCACTGAAGAAGCGGGAGAGAGTGAATCCGTCAGTAATCATACACAATACACACATTACATACGTACCACAGCTACAGTGGAACACCCTGAGCATAGGACAACTCTATTGCCTGCTGTCTCTGCTAGACAGAACTGAGTATAAAATACAGCATCATTCATCATGTTAGTTACATCATTCTAATGGGCAGGCACCTGGGTCCCAGTTATCATATATATATCTACTGCAAAGACGTTCCATCACCTTATGTATAGTCATGAGTTCCGCTGTACATGCATCAACTATGCAAAATAGCCCAAGAGTGGTTAAGACGAATAAGCTTGAATGCAGCCTAGGCACTTGTTTGTAGCAGACTGTTAGTGCCAACAGTGCCTGACTTGTTACGGCTGTCTATTTGTCCATGAAACACATACCTGGATGTGATAATAACCTCACACTATTACGCGAAGGAATTAGAGGTCACGCTTTCAACCAGGCACATGAAAGGTAAATTTTCCTGACCTGTCGTTCTACCTGAGTGAATATGTGCCTCGCAGCAGTCAGCATGAATGTGACACAGAGTCTTCAGCACTTGACGTAGAGAATAGAACAACCTTTGCACAGGCCCACACAAGATGCCAAGCAGATCTGCCTGTTATGTAGTTTGTAACATGATTCATTTAATGAGTTATGTTGCTCTCTACCTGGTGCAGTCCTGCTAGTGTCCTGCTGAAGCAAGGCTGCTGATTCCACAGTGGGACCACTTTGTGTTGGCAGACAAGGGACAGCTGTGTAGAGGAGGGAGGAGTTGTGTGAGGGATCTTGTCAGTTAGCAACCTCAACATAGTCAGGGTATCCGCAAAAAGTATATAATATAATATAATATAATTTTTATATAATATGAAATGAATGAAATTGTACAATGTCTGGAGCCATGACCCGATTGTTGCAACTGTGTGTGTCTGTGAATGTGAGGTGGCCACGGAGACTGCAGAAGAACTTAGGCAAGTGCAATCAGCCAATTGAAACTCACTTGCACAAACAAAATAATAGATATTATGCAAATATACAGGTAATTGATCACATCACCATAGTGGCCATGTTTTAGTCCCAATTGTGAGTACATTGCCACTCACATGAACAAGGTACACTGCTGAACAAATTGTACCCCATGAACATGTACAGGAGGACTTGAGCTTTCCTCACCTCCATACTTGGAGTCCAGTTTTGTCCTAATCTGTTTGGCTACCTCTGTTCCCAATACTTCCCCCACCACTTCAAGCACCGCCTCCCAGGTGCGAGGGAGGGACCCAGTGCCAGGCAACTGCTGCAGCCACTGGTTGAACAGTTCACGGCAGCGCACCTCAACACGACCTCGCTCATTGGCAGCAATCGCAGCTCGTTTCTCATACAACACTTGCAGGAAGTCTGCAACTGCCTCCCACTGGGCAGCTGCAAAGGGGACTACAAGTTCCTGCAGATCAGCTAGTTCAGGGGTGCTTAGTAGGAGGGAAGTGGGACTAGCAGGTTGACGGTCCCTCTTGCTTTGCCAACCAGATTGGATCCTCTCTACTGTTGCAGGGCCACACACCCTCCTAACAGCTTCCAAAACCACACCCACTTTCCTCTCTTTCTCTCCAGTGTCACGATCATGCCTCAACCAGCGGTGGAGGGTCTCCCGACAGCAGTCACTGATCAAGCCTTGCTTTTCAAATGAAATGACATCCAGTACTGTTGAGCTGATACCCAGGTCCAGTGCAATGTTGTACCAGTGCACTCCGACATGGTGCACTACATTGGAGACAAGCTGGGGAGGAAGTTGAGGTGAAGGAGGAGGGGGAGGGGCTCCTACAGAAAAGGTAGTGAGAGAAGTGGAAAACTGCAAGAGTACCAGCAATTATAGATAGGGAAAATAGCCCTTTTTCTAAACTTCCTCCTTGTACATCTTTATCAGCAACACACTAAAAGACACTGGGACTTGGATTACAGCTGAGATAAGAATAACATACCAATTTCTGCTGGAAAGAGATGGAATGGTGCACTTTGAACTGTGGGGATTGGTTGTATCTGTGTGGTTTCAAGGAGAGGGATGGGACGTGAGTGGATTTCTTATTGCAAGGCATGCTACATTGCATAACACATCCATGTATAAAAAATGAACATGCACTTTGCATAAACATGTAAGTTACAGTACCTACTTGAGTGGCAAGGAGTTCCTGTGTCAGCTGGTCCATTGTCTGTTTGGTCTCAAAATGGCTGAGCACCTCCAACAGCAACTTCCAGCTGGCTGCCTTGTCATGGTCCAACCAGTACTGCAGAACCTTGCGATATCTATCTCTTAACTTACAGTGGTTGCGTTCCAAATGCTCCAAAGTTGACATTGGAACTTGCAGCAAAATGCCTGTCTCTTCCCAATTGCCAAACTCGACCTTAGGTAGAATGGTTGTGATAATTACAGACAAGTCCGGTCTCTGGTACAGCAATTTTTCCTGACAGATGTAGGACTCATCTGTGGCTGTTCCCTGCTCGACTGTAGTCCTCCTTCGTAGTCGGCGTAACACTGCCTGTAGTGCCTGCTGTCCAAGTGCACCAGAGGATTCTAGTTTCATTATCTCTTGATCGACAAGGAGCATGGATGGCCCATGCTGCAACCTTACCTCATCTGAAATCATTGCATATATACCATGTCTCCCTCCAGCACTGCTAATGATGGAGACAGCATCGTCAAGACCTAGCTTTTCTGCCAAGTCCAGGGGGGTCAGTCCATTGGGAAGGTACTCATGGAGGGTGTGGCTGAAAGAGTCACTATTCACCAGTAACTTGAGGAGAGAAGAATGGTCGCCCTTTATACTTTCGATGGTAACCTTCCCACTTGTTCTCCCTTTCAGAGACAGCAGTGCCACATGCAGTAGATTCAGAGTAGCATCAGGTGGAACCAGCTCATGATATTGTGGCATTTTTCCAAAGTGGAAATTCAAATTCACGAGGGAAGTAACTGTGTAAGTGGTAAATGATGGATGTATAGCACTACCATGTGTGAGGTTGTGTAAAAATTTACATAGTCCGTGGATTGTGGACAAAAGCAGCAGGTTATGTCGACTAACCAAGTAAAATTCATACAACCGTAACACCACTTCATCAGGGAATTGGAACCAAACCACACTGTACTCAAGCTGTGATATACCAAATGTGTCTTTTTCAAGGAAACTGTGTCTGAACAATTGCTTCGGAACATGCCTACTCAATAAAGGTTCCCTTAGAACATCTATCCAAGGGAGGCTCTCTTCCTCCTCTACTATGAAATTATCAAATGCCTCAACAACAGTTGGTGCCATGATCGCTGCAGAATTGTAAGGTGAGCCAATGTAGGGGCTGACCTTCATAGGGTCTGCTCCATGCTCCAAAAGGATACGCACACAGTCCTTGCTCTGTGACCATACTGCATGGTGCAAAGGAGTCCAGCCATGTACATCAGCATGTATACTCTTTACACCACCTTTTTGAGCCATTTCACATCTGATTAATTCCTGCAGTGCTTCCGAGTTCCCATTCCTTGCTGCCAGATGCAGAGGAAGCCAACCGTCATTGTCTGTAACATTAAGGTTACACCCTTTACTCAACAGCTCCTTAATCACTTCAGCATGACCATGTTTAGCTGCAGCATGCATAACACTGGCACCATTGTTATCCACCACATTCACAGGACAGCCTGCCTTAAGCATTACCTTCACTGTTGACACATGACCATTCCCCACAGCTTGATGAAGTGCGGTACCACCTGTACCAGCAACTATGGCTTTGTTTGCTCCATGCCTAATCAACTCCAATGCAGCCTCTGCTTTCCCACTCCCTGCTGCCACATGTAAAGCAGTTCCACCATCATTGTCTGTGGCATTAATCTCACACCCTGTACATGTCAGTAGCTCCTTAATCACTTTGTCATTACCACCTCGAGCTGCAACATGCAAAACACTAACACCATTGCTAGCCACCACATCCACAGGACAGCCTGCCATCAACAATCTCTTCACAGTTAACACATGACCATGTAAAGCAGCTTGATGAAGTGGGGTACCCCCTAGACCAGCAACTACGGCTTTGTTTGCTCCACGTCTGAGCAACTCCAATGCTGTGTCTGTGTTTCCTTCCCTTGCTGCCATATGTAAAGGAGTTGTACCATCATCGTCTGTTGAGTTAATGTCACACCCTGCACTCAACACAACACTGATCACTTCAGCATTACTACCTTTAACTGCATAATGCAAAACACTGGCACCATTGCTAGCCACCACATCCACAGGACAGCCTGCCTTTATCATGGCCTTCACAGTTGACACATGACCACACAAAGCAGCTACATGAAGTGGAGTACCCAATGGACCAACAGCAATGGACGTATCGGCTCCGAATCTTAGAAGTAAAAGCACTATTTGTGTGTGACCCAATCCAGCTGCATGATGAAGAAGGGTAGGACCTTCTGGCATATCCCTAGATCTGGTGTTTGCAGATATACCAACGTTCAACAGCAGCTCTAGGCCTTTAGTGGCACCAGTGAGTGTGTAGAACACTGCTAAACGTTCCAACTGTAGAACAGTCTGTGCTGCCACTTCCAGTACACGTTTGGTGGCCTTTGGCTGCTGGCATTTGCTCGCCATTCCTAGTGGAAGAAACAAAGAGTGACACGCAAACAATGAATTGGGGATACGAATGGTGCATGTCTTTCTTGTTAACCAATGCAAACTGATGGTGTCATGAGGGCGTAGTTTGATTTCTACTACTTCTCCCCTAAATCTATTAGAACAGAATTCGAACTCAAAAATATTGCACCCTTTGTCAGTGATTGTCTCATAGCCATGGACATAATTTGGTGTGCAGGTTGCCTGGTAGTCCAGCACATTAGTCCCTCTCCACCATGTGTCCATCATGTCCACCCTGGGTTTCTCAGGCAGTGTTACAACTGGTAACCACTTGGCTGCGAAGGGCAATGTGTGCGGCGATGGCCTCCCATAGCCAAATAGCTTTTGGCGCCGGTGGGTGCTTACGTACCATAGCTAGACAGCTTTCGACACCTGCTGGCAAGTATCCACCACATAGTCACAAGGCTATCAACACCAGTTAGCTATCATATTCAGGGACAACCACCGTCAGCTTTCATGTGGAGGAGTCTAGTTTGCTGATAGTGGTCAACTTTCAACTTTTCTTTGGACATTCAACCCAAGGGCAAGTGCCATCCTTTTTGCACAAGAGACTGGCATAGGAGTATTTGTTAAGGACCCACTCCCTGCCAGTGGCCCAGGGTTTCCCCAAGGGCCCTTCCATCACGGTACATAGCTATGTACTGTGGACAGCATAAAGGTTTAAAAGTGTAGGTGTATGTGTGTGTGCGTGTGTGGTACTACACACCTTTCATGTGTCATTAAAGGTGTGTAGTGACCTTACACTCCTCAACTCACTAGTGATCAATCAACAAGCTGTAATACAGCACTATTCAAAAGCATGCCCGTTAATTGCAAGAGGAAAGCAGAATGAAGGGTAATACTTCAGCCCTAACTGTGGACCAAGCAGCGCAGAGTTAGTCTCGTACCCAGACCCATCCACCCACAGTGGTCATCTTGTATGGCTGCTGCCAGTGGATGGGTTATGTAAATACAAGCTAACGCTGAGTAGAGTGTCGATGATGTAAACCGATATACAAAATGCTGACAGAAGTAGAGATGACCTGCACACAATACAATTGTCCCTCGGATCCAGCTATCTGCATACGGCTATGTGCCCAAAGACATCAAAGTTAAACAGCATGCGGTAGACTGCGCCTGTAATCATAAAGATGAGGGAAAGACTCCTGGCTCAATCTATGCTGCACTTGGGCATAAATACTCTATGGATACTCCATATACACTGCACATGCTAGTTTTATAGAGAAACTATGGAATTTGGGAGACAGACAGTTGCCCATGAACTCCTGGGGCAATACTGTGATGGCCTTTTCACTATCGTTGCAATGTCATGCACGCGGCACTGTGTCTGATAGAAACTATATAGCGGAAAGCGTCATCCTGGGAGAAGGAAAGCAGCTCTGTGGCGAATATGTGGGCCTTAAATATTCAGTTTGGGTATCGCACAATAATGACAGAAATGTAATGTGCTGAGTCCATGAGCTTTTATTTATGTAGCTAACTACTACTAGGTTAATTATGCTGTTCGCTGTGAGGGTTTGCCTGGCCATAGACTGGCTCAATCCAAGCACCTAAGGCACCAGGTGTTGGGAAGGCAGCTACGTACATTCAAGAGAATTGGCAACTAGCTACTGTGAATCTACATGCCATCAGTTCACCAGTAATCCTTTGAAATTTCTACACAATTTTTATATGTACCACCTAATGACTGTTTGCATGTCCCAACTTTCTGCTGTGAGACTCAGCATAATCAGAAGCTACACACTCCATCAGACTGAGTATAGTAATTGCATTCACCAATGTCAGAAGTAATGACTGGAAGCATGCACTGCCCTAGCATCATGATAATCACAAGAATTACTATTGTGAAATTTCCATCATAGAAACGCTGTCGTAGGAATGCTGGCGATGGAGTACCATCAGTGGAAGCTTGCGGAAGCATTTATGCACTTAGCAATGCTTACAAATTAAGGGTCAGTTCATATCAGACACCAGCTAGCTGTGTGATATTGTCGATAAGCTGCACTAGCCCCGGGCTTGTACATGATATATAGAAGAAATCAGCATGTGGTTTCCATGGCAACAGGGATATGTTATAGTAAAGGACAACATGATGAATCAATGTGCAAGTGTCATAAAAATAGTGGAATTGCATTACCCCTTCCACGTCTAATGATGATCCCAGCAATGCCACGACTGGTAAGTCTGGAAGGGTTAGAGCCATTCGAGGAGTACAAACTGGTCCTGGAGAAAATTGATGATTCTGGTAGTGAACATCCGAGGCCTGCAACAGCGATGTGGCGAAGTAGGTGTAATCGCTGCTGAATATGGCAAGCCACACTTCCTGTACCTCATTAAAAACCAACTGAATGTTGAATCAAACAAGTACATGACTCCTTTGAGATACGTGGTCAAGGTGAGGGCCTACCGTACTAACCACAGTGGGGGTCATAATTATGGCCTAAGAGGACGTACATCCTTTGCGACAACTACCCTGTAGAGAAATACTACTTCCAGGAAATGGTTGAGATGTTCACAGTAACTATTCCCAGAGACCAACTAGAGGTGAGACAATCTTAGACCTGGTTGTTGGACCATATGAAGGCAGTGTCACCCACCTTTCACCCTGTGGTTCGTCTGACCACCATATCCAACCCTGATAAGACACTTTCCATGGTGGGATTGACGGTGCCAAAAGATCTGGTCAAAAAAGAAAACTATACAATATAGACCTGACTATATGGGTACAGCAAGAAAGGAAACTCACGAGTTTAACTAAATACATAACATAACCTAGATGAAAAATAAAAATAAATAAATAAAAAAGGGAAGGGTGGTGGTGGTGATAGATTTAACATAACAAGAGGACACAACCTTACAAAGTAATAAATAACTTACTAAGCTATTACAGGGGGGAAATAGGAAGATTAATAGTAGTAACAATTAACACAATAATGGGGGGACGCCAGATGGATGGACGGTCAGGTCAGTAGTGCAGCATAGAGTCCTGGCAAAGTACCCCTCTCCCTGTTGAGTGGGGACTGGTGGTTCTGGATGTGCCAGGACTCCAACAAGGAGAAGTCTGTGTGCAGGCACTGCAGTCTGTGAGGTATTACATGAACTCAGCTAGTAAGGAGAGCTGCCTTCGTCAGCACATTGCGTTCAGCCACAGATGCCGTCGGTATGGGTTGACGCTGCGTAGCCTTGCTGTGAAGCCCTTAAGTTTCCACCCAGGAGGGCCATTGCGTAGCGGTGAGGGCAAGCCAGCAGTTCCTGTCGGCGCACGTTCAGCAGTCCTATGGTAAGTTACGTAGACTAGAACAGTACGTACGTAGACAGATCTCTTTCTTTACAAATGCCAGTTGGAGTTCATCGTCAGCCAGCAGCGGCTTGCAATCATTGAGGAGCATAAGGGACAAGTACAAGAGAAGGTGGCATACACAGCTAAGGAGAGGCAAAAGAAGAAGTTCGACATGTTAGTGTCTAAGCAGAGCTCACAAAAGAAGCTTGACGAATAGCAAGTGGGGAACCTCTCCTCGAAGAAGCTAACAACACCTCAGCTACAGGCTCTGTCCAGGGGTGAACTTCACTCCAACCCCCAAGTTCATCTCTAAGGCCCACATTGTGACTAGTGTGGAGGCTGCCATCACACAGTCCAACGTCACTGAGGGGGAGGCCCCCAAAGTCAGGGTTGGTGTCATCAATGCTCTTAGCCATGCCAAGCTGCCTCCCACAAACATCCATCCACAGGAAGCTAAGGCAGTGAAGGAGCTGGCTAAAGATGATGACATTGGCATTCTTCTGGCTGACAAGGGAAGAGCAACAGTGGTGATGGACCGCAGTAACAGTGCCAAGATGTTGGCAATGCTAGAATACCGAGACAACTACCAGCTCATGGCAAAGGACTCAACCTTATATTTATTTATTTTATTCTTTATTTAGGTTATGTTATATATTGAGTTTAACTCGCGATTTTCCTTTCTTGCTGTATCCCTATACCTCACGTGACCACATCATCGTCTGACTGCCCTCCTATATTTTTACATGCATGCCTGTAACTGTCAATTGTTCACTGATGAAGGCAGCCGTAGGTTGCTGAAACATCTGAATTACTGTTTCAGTGTTCTGGCTAGTGTAACGAATCGATCAACAAAAAGGAAACTGCTTGGAGAAGTGGGGATATGGTGGCATATGCAGCACTGTGCAAGGAATCCAGAACAGTGTATGGAAGGCCTTCGGCAAACATCAAGTACAGATTCAGAAGAAGATGGCAAAATGCACAAACCCAAAGAGATGGTGGCAAATGACACAGGACATAGCAGGGCTTGGAAAGAAGAAGCAATCAGTAACACCATAAGCACAGGCCCTGGCCATAATCGTCATTGAAAAGTTCCGCATACGAACCAGACAAAAGGTCAGCAAATTGCTCTCACTGGAGGACAACAGCGTTTTGATTTGATTAGAGGTTGGGCATGTTTCAGAGAGGCTTGATGAGTGCAAGTCAGTGGGGTTGGATGGTGTGAGCCCGAGAGTGTTGAAGCTATGTGCTGCTGCACTTTTGTTGTCAATAACTGAATATTTACAGAACATAGTGCAGAGTGGGCGTTTGCCAGAGGCCTGAATGTTTGCACGTGTAATACATATTCATAAGAAGGGACCCACAAATTACCATCTAGCTACAGACCAATATCCGTGTTGACAACACTCTCAACCACATTTGACAGAGTGCTCCTACTACAACTGAGGAAGCAGCTTCTGTAGTACATTCGTGATCAGCAGTTGGGGGTTGAGCCCACAGGTGCTGCTGATGCAGGAGTAGTCATTGCTGATGAGGTTACCACTGCCATGGAAGAAAGGTAGGAGTTAAGAGTAGTTGCACTTGACCTGGAGGGGGTGCTTGACCGAGTGCAGTGGCACAGCCTACTCCCTCACCTGTGGGCAGTAGGCATCAGAAGCAAAGCGCTTAAACTGCTTTGCAGTTACCTTTCTCGGCGTTCTTTGGGGTGTAAGCCCAAAAGCAAAAAAGCTGAGCTCTGTCAGATTCAATCAAGTGCCTCAAGGAGGCACATGGTCACCGTTGTTGTTTGATTTGTTTGTTAGAACGTTGCTTAGAGACGTCCAGCATGCAGTGATGCTATGTTATGCAGATGATACAATCATCTTGATGAGAGTACCAACAGGTGGTAGAAAGATGTGTGCTATCATGCGCAACTACAACCTGAAGAGACTCCTGAACATTGGCAGAAATGGCTGCTTGGGTTTGAGGCAAAGAAAGCAAAAGCCATCACAATCATCAGGAAAAGGGATCCTAGTAAAATTCATCACTAGTCATGGACGGAACAACTACTGCAAACAATAAGACTTTAGAAGGTCTGGGATTCACCGTAGATAGCAAAGGAACATGGTCAACACACATAGAAAGAGTAGTGAAGGAGGCCTAACAAAGACCACGTACTACAAAGCAAGTAAGAAGGTATGTACATGACACATTTTCCGCAGCCTACCGTGCAGGTGATCCGCAAATAGCCACGCAGCCATTCGCGTATGTCTGCACGGACAATTAGCAGATTCCGCACAGACAATTAGCGGATTCAGTGTGGAATTCTGCCAATGTAATATGCAGTCA
This sequence comes from Aplysina aerophoba, assembly GCA_949841015.1. Taxonomy (NCBI): domain Eukaryota; kingdom Metazoa; phylum Porifera; class Demospongiae; order Verongiida; family Aplysinidae; genus Aplysina; species Aplysina aerophoba. Next base: position 2,417,475 of record OX465050.1, read on the forward strand.
CACTAATGTGTTGCGCCTTTTCGTACTTACAGAGATTGCAAGGATACCATAGTAGGATTTATTTTCGCAACACATTATTTTCGTGAAATCCTGTGGAATGCCTTATAGCAAAATTTCGCAGATTCTATATTTCGCAGGTTGCATCATGCACGAAAGTATATGCCTCGCTGTAATCTATCTTCGCCTCCTTAGAGAATTTCCTCACAGCTGCAGCGTTTCCTTTCTCACTCGCGTACTTGCCAATTTGGGCTCGCTGTTTATCTGCTAGTCAACCCATAGATACATCGGTGGTCGACCGTACAATCCCTGAGCTTGCGTCTTTGCGCTGGCATCTCGTTTCACAACTGACAAGACATCGAGGTTAGCCGTTGACCGGCTTAAAGTAATGCAGCAGTGTCATAGTCCCATAGCAGCAAGGAGAACGTCCAGAGCCCGTCAATCTGGGGTACACGTGTGACAAATATTTCACGTGTACAAATTTTCGTGGATTGGGAACAAACTGCAAAAATAGCAAAAATTTGTCTCACGCGAAAATAAACACGACTATGGTAATACCCTATCGAATCTCACCCTAATTCTACACATGCCCTCAATGGAGAAAGGCTATCTTATAATCGTACATAAAAGCGCTATTGTTCCGTTGTAATCTCACCTGCTTTCAAGCGTTTCAGCCTGTTGAAAGTCTTATACTTGCCATGGAGAAAATCATCATTAAGTGGACTGAGGGAAGATCAAAGGGAGCCCTATTCCTACAATGATAATTCGAACGATCCTTGCGATGTCTTTCTCAATCCTTCAGCATTGTTGCGCACAAAGTTCACCTTCTGGTTTCTGCCTTTTTCAACTTGAATCAGTGGAAGATCCGTGTGCCCGCGCGGAGGTTTCGTAGCCGCCCTGCCAAAAATCCGTGTCGAACCGCACAACTATCCGCGGATGCCTCAGCAGAACAGCCACGGAATTCCTCATGTCATGTGTCATGTCATGTACCGTACCTCAATGACAATGGAGTCTACACAGTGTACACAGCCTTCATTAGACCAAAGATTGAGTATGGGAGCCGAGCTACTGGAGCACAGCCAAGGCTCACCTGTTCAAGCCTGACCATGTCCAGCAGCAGGCAGTATATTACGCAAGGTCAGGGTATTGTGTGGAGATACGTATGTCTGTCAGCTAGAAAACATTATATATCTCTATATATCATCACTTGAGTTATTATTCTGGTCACAAGACATGATTATCTTGACATGTTTGATTTTAAATTACCGTTGCCACATACTGTCATGTACATGAGGGGATGCACACCGATGCACATTCTGTATCCAGCTGTTATTGGAAGTCTTTCAGAATCTACCTGTATTTACTCCCGCTCTTGTACAGTACAACCACCAATTGTGTCGTAGTCTAAGAAGTGGACACCATGTTTGGGCATCAACTGATCCCATGCCACTTGGAAGGACTCGAGAAGATATCAGTCAATGGAGTGCTTTTCGGCAAACTTGAATCACTTACCAAACTGAGGAAAGTAGTAGCATTTTGGAGTTTAAACTGCCACAGGTTTGTGAGCAAAGCTGGAGTGCTTTAATGTATGTGATCTACTCCCAATGCACTCTATTTCTATGCAAAACTAGTAATTAGTATAATTAGTATAATACGTTGCTTGTTTGCTATTTTCTCCAGTCGTCACTGAAGTGTTCTTGCTTGTGCCCGAAGTAGTAGGGCTAATAATGTTTACCCTACACTGTCTTCTGGCTGTCGTTGTCTCCTTGCTGTCAATCCAGTGCAATGAGGTACCAGATTTGTCTACACCAACACACACACTACTACTGAATGACTAGATATACTGCTGTCATTCTCTGAAACAAGTTCTACTTTACAATTTTCCATTCAGAGATCAAAAGACGATTCCAGAGGTTCAACAAGCTGGTTTCAGAGCAAACTCCCTGAGTGACTCCACCACTCCCTCCTCCCACACAACAGTATATATACAGCTCCACATCCCATAAATGGTCAGTAAGGGAGGCAGTGCAGCATTACATCAGGACACCAGTGGTTCTGTAATGGCAGTACTCTGCTCTTCCTCTGGATAATAGACACCCATTAGACACTAGAGGACAAACTTTCTTTTGATTTAGTACAAGGAATGGACTTGCTGCACATATAAAAGCACGGCTGCATGTTCTATGGCTGGCGCATTCATTTCTACCTGAGCGATCTGTTTTTCAAGTTTGTGTGTGTGTGCTTGTGCGCGCTTGCATCGTGCACATAGCTATTTCCTTGCTTACAGAATGTATGTTTCATCTGATCATCTTTGCAGTTTGAATGCATGGCCTGAGCAAATGAGACAAGCTTCCCAAGTTCTGCCATTAAATGGTACGCAACATGCTCACCAATTAATCTCCTATGTGTCCTATATATGGTCATGCACTAGTGAGACGGAACGAATTGATAGGACAATGCAAGCCTACGATATTTCCCACAAGTAGCAGAAATGACATGTACACGCTTAAAAAATTGTTCCTCAAACCACGAATTTACGTGCGCAAGTTACGAACACGGTTTTCTGCAGCGACTACAGATCAGCATCGATTGCTTTGGCTATAGGACACAACAGGACTACGGAATGCTGAACTAAGAAAACACCTACCGAACACCCACTGCAGTGCAGCCTGTATCCCAGAGGCGTGACGACTGAAGTAGGCTCACAGAATGGGGCGCTGTCAGTGTGTGGCAAGCACCCTCTCGAACTGAGGAACGATACAGAAAGACATCACAAGCGTTATTGATAGACACGCCTTCCAAGTGACGCACCTTCATTGTTGAATTAGAACACCACCTCTGATAGAGCTCCCTGTGACCTGTTAGCAAAGGCGTGGCTGATGGCTAAAAGTGTACGCAGGGCACCAGGACACGTAGGCAGACGACGCGTAGGCAGACCCAATTTTGGAGCGACAATGAATAATCTTAGCGCATCGTATCCCAGGGGAACGTGAGCAGACCGTATTAGGCCAAGACGCACAGCATGTTTGTGCAACCAGCAGCTGAATCAGTGCCTCCCCAGCAAAGGTTGACACAAACAAGCATTCTAATTAAAATACGTACTGTCTGCGTGTGATCTGGTCTGGTGTAAGCACTAAGTCTTGCAATGAGCATGCAACCTAAATTTAGCTAACAAACAGGACAAATGTACTACGGTCGAACAGTGCCCAGTGTGCCTTTGGGGAACTTATGTACTTATGCATTGGTGCAGTGTTAGAGTATTTATCTTTGTGAGTATCTGTATGTTTTAAGTGGCAAACTAATGCTCTTATTTCAGCTGGGAAGCAATTCACACCTCCTCGTCCCATGCATACATGGTATGTGCATGCATGCACAATCAGGGGTGCATTTCAGGGGATGTGAGGGGCATAGTATTATACTCACACCCTGTACATTGGCAAGATATATGTGTTATATTCTATAGAACTTCTAAAATTTGCATCAATCCCCACTCCCTTCACTTATTTATTTCTGGGATCCTCACTCTCACCCCGGAAGAATTTCTTAATACAGCATTGTATGCATTAATTGATGTAGTATATATGTACGTAGTACAGTGGGGAGGTCCATAGCCAAAGTAAATATGCTGTTGAGGTATACGTATAAAAGCTATGGACCTAGCAGCCACACTATATACGTATATGTTATACTGTTTGTCAAGTGTGCGCAGCATGCAAATCTTTCTGTGTGAATTCTGCTCTGCAGTGTGCTCCTACGTACAGATTACTTCCTTAAATTCCTTGTGCATAAGATTCAACTAGTGCCGGGCACTACATACTGTGATGATGTATGAGCTTGTTCTTGTTGTTATTATATACTCATCATGTGCTACTGCTACTGCGCAGATGTTCACTACACCTGATGTTTACTTGACGTACCACACCTGTTGACCGTCCTGCCTCTCCTCTCCTGTCTGCAGGCTACTGTCCACCCGAGGGAGATGGGGTGCCCATGATGGTGCTGGAGCTGATGAAGTATGGGGACCTGCAGTCCTTCCTGCAAGCAAATATGTACGTTAACCCCTTATCATCTAAAGCGGTGTATTACTATGTTTAATGTGCGATATGTTACGCGTTAAACGTATTTAAGACCTCAGTCGCATCCTAACAGTTATTTTCTTATACTACCATCATGCTGTGCTGTTTGGTTGAACTAAAGTACATGTAGTTTAAATATGTCTTTGGAGGTGAGGTATATTTGGTATTCAGTATTCACATTGTTAACTGCTACATGCTGTGTGCACTGCAATGCAACCTGTAGTCTTGATGCTGTTGGTATGTGAATGTACTGTAGGTGCACTCAACAATGACTGTTGTGTATTTTAATTATGTTAGGATATAAATATTCCCTGAAACTATCTGTAATATGTGATAAATGGCAGTTTAATCACTGGGTATTACGCAAACCTGACCATATCAATAAAATTGATCCGCGGCCAGGGGACACCAAGTCCTATTTGCGGCAACCAGTGATTGTCTCCCCAGTCATCAGACAAACAAAGGTGGAAGAGGCACAGACCATCAGTATGCCTCACTAATGAGCCCCAATGAGGGCGAAACAGGTGTCTGTGGCTCTTCCATCGCTTTGTTTGTCTGATGACTGGGGAGGCGATCACCTTGTGTCCCCTGGCCATGGATCAATTGTATTGACCTGGTCAGGTTGGCAATAATATACACAGTGATTACTACCATTTATCACTGACGCCCCACACTGGCTAAAGTGTATAAATCCCATCTTGCCTATCTGCAATAAGTTATGATGGCACAGTTTCATTGTTGCTGTAAGTATGCCCCATCCAGCCCCATCAATGGTACTTCCATGCAGACCTGAGCCTGACACCACGCCTCTCATCTCTGAGATTGAGTTCTTTCACTTTGCACTGGACATTGCCCGAGCACTGGATTTCCTTGCAGCCCAACAGTATGTTCACAGAGACATTGCGGCAAGAAACTGCCTAGGTGGGGTGCACCTGTACATCTTCCGTGCACGCTGTGAGCAACTAATTAGCAACGGCAATGGAGCGCTTTATATAAACTGCATGCTCATAGCAATGTTGTGAACTGGTCCATAGCTTTATTGTGTGTGTTTCCCTGTCTGTGTATGTATGTATGTATATATGTGTGTGTATATACAGTACACTCAGCATTTTGCTAAATCATTTGATCAGACTGAAGGCCTGAGTATAAGTGTACCCATTTTCCTGCTCATATACGTATGACCCTACGGAACCCCTTTCACATGGGCCATTAATGTGGATTAGAAGGTGGTTAAATTAGGATAATGTCGATGATCTAATACCCTCACATGTTGCATGTGAAAACGGCAGCTTTATGTACAGGGATTTGTAGCCAATGAATGTGCTAAGGTTCATGTACACCTCTGCCACGTCCAGTTGGGGAGCGACTGGTGATCAAGCTGGCGGACTTTGGTCTTGCCAAGGACATCCATGGTAAGGACTGCTACCGCCTTGGTGGCAAGGCTAGACTGCCCGTCAAGTGGATGGCCCCTGAGTCACTGCTGTACGGAGAGTTCTCACAAGCAACTGATGTGTGGTGAGGAATGTGGTTTGCTGAGTGCTCTTTATCTCTAATGCATTGTGACACAAGATTTAAAGTGGTCATCTATGTGTGCTGCTGCAGACAGCACCTCCCTGCATCAAGTAGTATGGGTGGGTAGAGACAGCAATGCCACCAATTTGTGGATGGGCATTTCCGCATTGATGTGTGCAGAGGTCAACGATCAACTGGATCCCAGGCCAATCAGTTGTTTACTGGTCAATAGATTGCTTCCCACATGCATGTTGTCAAGGTCATCCAGTAATTGGGTTTGGATGTGATTGTCACCCTAACCGCTTTGCATGGATCACATCCCACCTGTGGGCCACATTCATTGGATTCTTGTAGTACGTAATGTGCTACCTGCACCTTCAATCCGTGTTCTTTCGTGCCTTACCTCTGTCCATCTGTGCATGTGTGCAGGTCCTTTGGAGTGGTGCTGTGGGAGATGACCAGTTATGGCAGCACGCCACTGTCCAGCCTCACCATCAATGAAGTAGTGGACAAAGCTGCCATGTCAGAGCTGCGACACGCCAGGTGTGCCAAACAGCTGTAAGACGCTGCTAGACAATGAGCAAGAGGTTGCTTAAGAGTGCTTGATATATGTGTTTAGCAAGAGGACTCACAGATTAGGGTCCTAGATTGTCCACTGCAGCACCAAACGTATCACTATGACGATCTTCAATGCTGTGTGGATGTCACCCAGCTATGTATTTAGTGCCATGCATAAGGCCTTCAGCTGCATTGTGCTGCATTGTGCCGCATGGGCGGCTAGCCCTCCCTTACACCTATATACTCCATCTATAGAGCAGAGACTTTGTCTCAGGTGAGGTGGTGTGGACTTCAGTGTTGTGAATGTAACCAACCACTGATCCGGGACAAGATGGGGGTTGCCAGTCGGACACATGCTGATATTTCAGCCTTAGCACCACTGACTGATAACTGTGTCATTCTCCATCTCACTCCTTGTTGTTGACCCTGCAGACCTGAAGCCTGCCCTCAGAGGTTGTACGAAATCATGTCCAACTGCCACAAGTGCGTGGCCAAGGACCGTCCCACATTTGGTGAGATTGTGGTCGACTTGCTAGACTACTATGACGAGGACTGCCGCCTGCTGGAGCGACACCAGCTGGCCACCGAGGGCATGGGGCAGGGGGAGGACACGGACCACTACCAGAAGCGCAGTCCCTCCCCCGACAGCTGCAACTCTGCTGCATGAAGCCACCTTAGCCCTGACAGGACTTGGAGTGTGCCTTGTGTGACTGCATGTCACTAGTACTGTACATGTACTGCAATACACAAGTCATTTTATATAAGTACATACTAATATAATACTTAATGTACTTGTATAATGTTCATACTCACAATACAGTATGCACTCTGTACATCACAACTATAGAGCTTGATTTTGAGTTTTGATCTGTACTATAATTGTGATGGTGCATGATTGCATTGCATGCATTCTCACTAATGTGTTGCAATACTTTAGTGTTTCTTGTATTATGTATTCCACAGATAGAAGAAATGTCATATATTTAACATATAATATCATACATACATACAGCTTAATTATTTAATAACTGCACCTTATATTATAATCACGTCATGTGGCGCATCTATTATACTATACTCATCATAAATAAATATAGCTTGGAATTCCATGAAGGCTATATGCAAAAAGGCATAATAGAGGCCTGGCTCATCAATCAATTGAATATTGCATGACTTGTATGATATCTATTGTATCTTTACGTAGCATATAATAAAGTATATAGAGGCCTGGACTGCTCAGCAATCAATATTGTACACGTATTATTATACATACTATATACGTGTACAATATACCAAAAACCTTATAATGCCTCATGCTGACCATAATAGTAATGTTTATATGAGTGTTTGCAGAGGGGGGGAGCAGTGCAACAAACAGCTCTCTATGCATGGGGCCCTGGGCAACATCTTTGACTGCAAATAGTGGACTTCAGGAGATTACAAAACAGAACAGGAGGAGGATAGGACAGAGGTTTCTCTCAACTCATCCAATGGGAAACGTTCACTCAGTAGAAAATGGCAGAACATCATATTCATTCACACTGGAGCAGAGCTGTGCCTTAACTCTGTAATTCCACTTTGGCCAGCTAGCTACTAGAGCTGACATGATCACATCCCACAATCTGATAAAACAGTTGCCTTCTTTATACGGAGAGTAGATGAAGCAGGAGTGGATATTGTTTTCTCTAATATGTGTCTCTTCTTTAATTCAGTAGTGAACAGTGCCTAAGAAAAGTGATAAGTGACCAAGTGAATCAGTCTCTGGCTGTGCCAATGCATGAAGGAAGTCAGAGTTCCTCCTGGGTTAAGCCCATTCAATAAGTAGGCTCACGTCACTCATCACTACATGAAAATTTAGGAGAGTTTAAGGTCCATGGAACAATCGGAAGAGCATCACATTCACTCATTAGCCAAAGTTGAAAGATGCACATTAGAGAAGTGGAAGGCCGCAGACAATAGCTGTGCCCACTCTGAAGTTACTCTTTCACATGCACCAAACTGCCATCTTTCAACAGATTTTGAGGCAAAGCATCTACATCTCATCTAGTCTCATACAGCTTGCTACTGTACGTCCTTGACTGACAATACACATATACATACATGACTCAAAGAATTATTCATGCATACCAAGCAATGCTGAGCAAAATACACTTGAGACTGTGCCTTGACTGTACCAATATCAAGCAAATAGTGCACACTTGAGTGAACAACTACAAAAAGTAACTTCACATGCTCTTTAAGAAGTGTCAGTGAGGGTACTGGCTATATTGCAGCAAATGTGTGTGAACTACATAAAGGCTATATTAGCACAAATTACTGTCTAACAAACTGCATAAAATGGGTACATTGTCCTTTCATGGGTCATCAGCAACCAAGGCATATGCAAGTACTTTCCTCTGGCCCCGCCCCTTAGTGTCTTTTCCTCAACTTCAATTGCAAGCCCAATGTCTGGACACTAAAGTGTTGGACGTTGCTCATAACCTATGTAGAAAGAGCACAAAAATACAAAAATCTTTCTCACAGAAGACACATGCATGTGTGTGCAAGCCAAGACACACACACTTACTAGAACAGACGTACGTGTACTTGACACTTCTTTGGAGCTTGTCAAACAAAGTACATCTCTTTGGGGCATCACGTAGGACACGAGAGAAAGAGGCGTGGTGTGAAGAACCATGGGCAATTAGAGAGGGAACCCCTCACCACCTGAGGAAAGTGCTGTAGTGGACACAGACACACAGCACCAGTCAACAGACGGAGGAACCACATAATACTGAAGGTGATGTGAGTGACTACTGACCTGCCACAGGAGGAGGGCTGCAGCTGCCTCGTCAGCTCTCCCTTCACAACCTCAGTGCACCACAGGTGAGAGTAAAGGGGGAGTTTTATCAAAGCCAAGCCTAAATTAAGTAAAGTTGTACATGCCAACCGTAAACAAATAGAACTGCATAATGTATGGAAATGCGCACACATGTACACACATGCATACACTTACTCATGAAAGTGAGCTCCTTGACAGAACAATTCTTGGGCATCACAATGTAGGACAGGTAAAGGGTGAGTGGCCAGAGGTTGATACCATCGCTTCAGTAACAGGCAGAACCTTGACTGTCTAAGGTTCAGCTACTCTTGTCTGGATCAAACTGCCTTCTCTCAACGGAGCTGGCAACAGCATGTAGTTTCACACTTACATTCCCCAACACTCACAAGTCATTACCGTCCTATGGGGGCGGGGCACCAGCAGGAGGGGTCAGTCTAGGACAGTCGTACTGCATGATCAACCAACTCGCTTGCCTGTGTCTCAAATGCAGAAGCTCTCTCTAAAGGAGAGCTGCAGGAGCTTCAACAAATAGCTAGTCCCGTTGTCTGCCGCTGAGGTATGTACACATGTAACATTCACCTTCTCCTCAGTCGTCGCTGCTTCTGGGAAAAGTGCACGACAAGAAGGGTTGACACAGTGAGTCAGCCACAATGGCCACACCTTCTCATAAAGCCAGGGGTTTGCCTCAGGAAAGAATCCATTCAGCTCAGGACTAGCAGAGTCACTTAGCTCATCACTTCATGAAGTACTCCATGGGAGAGTTAAGGAGTGTGGGGTTCAATTGGCAAAGAGTAACATTCACTGATAGCCACACAAAGAATACAAGACGCACCAGAAAAGCAGACGGTGCACAGAAAATAGTCTACACTGTCTGTCAGCCTCTTCATGGAACAGGCATGAGAACAGCGGTACAAAACGTTTATCATTTCAGCATTGTGCAGGAGCCGTGTGGCCTCCCAGAAGACACAGAAAGGTCAACTCTTGTTCGACAAGACAATCTACTGCCAGTCATGGATTGGATGCCATTGACTGACACTATACATACACATGTCTTGATCTGCAAAGCAACTTGTGAATACATGCTAAGACATGTTGAGCAGTCTCTTTTCTTCTGCTGAGGCACACATGTATGTGTATAACATGTGTCTTTTCTTCACTAGCGTCCTCTGTAGGAGGAGTGTGGAGCACTTTCCTCTAAAACGAATCCATTCAACTCAGGACCAGCAGGATCACTTAGCTCATCAACGCAACAATTGGCAGAGTGCCACTTTCACACTTAGCTACAAAAAGGTGCAAAGGAAAGACATGGAAGTGTTTTTGTCTCTCAAAACAAACAAGTGCCTTCTAAGGAGGAGCAGCAACATATATCTTCCAGTATTCCAAGCTTTGAAACACACCCAATATGCTCATCAGAAGTGACTGCTTTGGGAAGAGTATGGGAAGGTTTGACACAGTGGGTCAGTTTCACTGGCCAAGCATTAAGCATGAACTGTCTTCTGAAATGAGAGCAGGCTCACTCAGCTCATCACTTCATGGGAATTACTCAATGGGAGAGTTGAGAGTGTGATTCATTTAGTAGAAACATGGCAGAGCATCACATTCATTGATTAGCCAGACAAAAGCTGCAAGAAGCACAAGAAGTGTGGAATCATATCAACTTAATCTTGTGTTAATAAGCATCTTCACGTTAAAGGCACACTGGAGCAGAGCTGTACCGTAACTCTCTAATTCCACTTTGGCCAGCTAGCTACCAGAGCTGACAGGATGACATCCCACAATCTAGTAAAAGACAGTTGCCTTCCATGGAGAGTTGATGAAGCAGGAGCAGAATAGAGGAGCAGATTTTCTGTTTTCTGCTTTACACAATTAATATGTGTCTCTTCTTCAATTCAGTAGTTAGCAGTGCCGAAGAAGAATATAGAGACCAGAAGACACAGTAAGGTCAACTCTTGTTTACCAAGACAATCTACTGCCAGTCATGGATTCAATGCCCTTAACTGACACTCTACAGATCTGCACCATGTGAATACATGCTCTAAGACATGTTGAGTAGTCTCATTCCTTCTGCTGAGGCACACATGTACGTATATAACATGTGTCTTCTCTTCACTAGCGTCTGCTTTACGGAGACTGTGGAGCAGGTCTTTCCTCTAAAATGAATCCATTCAACTCAGGACCAGTAGGATCAATTAGCTCATCAAAGCAACAATTGGCCGAGTGCCACTTTCACACTTAGCTACAAAAAGGTGCTAAGAAGAGACACATGGAGATTTCCGCCACACTTTACTAGCCTCTCCACATTGCAGCCACATAGCCATAGCCATGTCTCTACTGTGAAAAAAATTCACCCTCTGTTGCACCAAGCTGCCTCACATGAGCTTGAGGCAGAATTTTTACACTTCATCTCCTTCTTTAAACGCACTTTATCTACTCATCCCCTCACACTCAGTTAGGTAGTTACTATGTAGAGTGGGCAGAGCATCACATTCATTCATTAGCCATGCAAAGGCTGCAAAAAGCACAAGAAAGGTTCAATCATATCAGCTTCATCTTGTGTTAATAAGCAACTCCACATTACAGGCACACTGGTGTAGAGTTGTGCCTTAACTCTCTAACTTTATTATGGTCAACTAGCTGACATGATAGCATGATAGATACTAGAGCTGACACGATCACAGGACACAATCAGTTGCCTTCTACGGAGAGTGGATGAAGCACGAGTGGATTTTCTCCTTCCAGCTTTACACAAGTAATATGTGCCGCTTCTTCAATTCAGTAGAGAACAGTGCCTAAGTAGAATTAAGTGACCAAGTGAATCAGTCTCTGACCGTGCCAATGCATGATGGAAGCCAGGGTTCTGCCTGGGTTAGACCCATTCAAGAAGTAGGCTCACTTCACTCATCACTACATGAGAATTCAGGAAAGTGTAAGGTCCATGGAACAATCGGAAGAGCATCATATTCACTCATTAGCCAACGTTGAAAGATGCATTAGAGAAGTGGAAGGCCGCAGACAATAGCTGTGCCCTATCTGAAGTTACTCTTTCACCAAACTGCCATCTTTCAACAGATTTTGAGGCAAAGCATTCACACTCTAGTCCCATACAGCCTGCTACGTCCTTGACTGACAATATACGTATACGCACGTACATGACTTGATCTGCAAAAGTAACTTGTGAATAGATGCTAAGACGTGTTGAGCTGAGCAGTAACAGATATTCTCCTTTCTTCTACTGAGGTATACATGTAACATGTATCTTTTCTTCACTAACGCATGCTTTAAGGAAGAGTGTGAAGTCAGGTCTTTCCCCTAGAATGAATCCATTCAACTCAGGACCAACAGGTTCACTTAGCTCATCAGTGGAACAATTGGCAGAGTGCCACTTCACATTGTAGCCACAAAAAGGATGTAAGAGATATGAAAGTCCAGTAGAGATTCCAGTCCACTATTATCCCCTCCACATCAGGGGCTTGAGCACTGCGATGACTTTTACTGCTAAAAGATTCAGCCTCTCTTGCACTACGCTACCTCAAATGAGCTTGAGGTAAAATTTGCACACTTCTAATCTACTAATCCCCTCATACTCAGTTAGGAACTTACTATGTGGAGTGGGCAGCAGCAGTAGAGGATTGTGGAGAGCTACGCATATAACTGACTGAAGTGCTTTTTGCCTCTCAAAACAAACAAGTGACTTCTAAGGAGGAGGAGGAGCAACATCTTGCATTCTTGTTTTGCAAGGCTTTTGAATACATGCAATACGTATGCTCTTCAGTAGTGACTTCTTCCGGGAAGTGTATGGGGGTGAAGGTTTGCCACACTGGATCAGTTTCACTGGCCAAGCCCTTTCATGAAGTGAGAATTTCTTTGAGACCATCAGCTCATCACTTCATGGGAATTACCCAATGGGAGAGTTGAGAGTGTAGTTCACTTAGTAGAACAGTGGTTCATTTAGTAGAAAATGACAGAGCATCACCTTCATTCATTAGCCATACAAAGGGTGCAAGAAGCACAAGAAAGTGAATCAGTCTCACTGGCTGTGCCAATTACTGAAGTCAGGCAGAAGCCTGGGTTTGGCTCATTCAAAAAGCAGGCTCACATCTCATCATTTCATGAAAAGTTTGGAGACTTTAAGGTGTGGGTTAACTCAAATTGGAACAATAGAAAGAGCAGCACATTCGCTCATTAGCCAAACTGCCAGATCCATGAGAAAAGTGGAAGGCCAAGGACATTAGTTGCACCCTATCTAAAGTTACTCTCACACCAAACTGCCATCATTCAACAGTTACATTTGGAGGCAGAACATTCGTAGTCTAATCTCATACAGCTTGCTACTTGCTTTGTGGGGTGGAGCAACAGCAGCAGGAGTCAGTCAAAATCAGTCAAGTCGTATAACTGACGAGGTACCATGCTGAACTGTGTCCTCCTAAAGTTACTGACATATACATATAGATAATTGTAGATGAGCTTTGCTGTGTGGGAGACCTAACAGGATCACTCTCGTGAGTTCACTTTATCAAAGGCTCAGCGAAGAATTTCCACATAACAATGGCTAAACCATTTTGCATTATGTATCAGTATCTCAAAAGGTTAACATTCTTTAGTCCAGGGTAGAGCTGCATCCTAGAAACAGTGGTTCAAATAAAGTGCGCAAATACAAATCTGTATAGCTGTTTACGCCATGTGGGAGATGTTAAAATGGCATGGGTCCACTTAGTGGGAGAGGTCAGGAGAAAAGGGTGGGGTCACTCAGTGTGAGAGGCCAGAAGGAGAGTGTGGGGTCACTCAGTGGGAGAGGCCAGGAGGAGAGTGTGGGGACACTCAGTGTCAAAGGCCAGGAGGAGAGTGTGGGGTCACTCAGTGAGAGAGGCCTGGAGGAGAGTGTGGGGTCACTCAGTGAGAGAAGCCAGAAGGAGAGTGTGGGGTCACTCAGTGTGAGAGGCCAGAAGGAGAGTGTGGGGTCACTCAGTGAGAGAGGCCTGGAGGAGAGTGTGGGGTCACTCAGTGGGAGAGGCCAGGAGGAGAGTGTGGGGACACTCAGTGTCAAAGGCCAGGAGGAGAGTGTGGGGTCACTCAGTGAGAGAGGCATGGAGGAGAGTGTGGGGTCACTCAGTGAGAGAGGCCTGGAGGAGAGTGTGGGGACACTCAGTGTGAAAGGCCAGGAGGAGAGTGTGGGATCACTCAGTGAGAGAGGCCAGGAGGAGAGTGTGGGGTCACTCAGTGGGAGAGGCCAGGGGGAGAGTGTGGGGTCACTCAGTGGGAGAGGTCAGGAGGAGAGTGTGGGGTCACTCAGTGGGAGAGGCCAGAAGGAGAGTGTGGGGTCACTCAGTGGGTGAGGCCAGGAGGAGAGTGTGGGCTCACTCAGTGGGAGAGGACAGTAGGAGAGTGTAGGTCACTCAGTGGGTGAGGCCAGGAGGAGAGTGTGGGGTCACTCAGTGGGAGAGACCAGGAGGAGAGTGTGGGGTCACTCAGTGTGAGAGGCCTGGAGGAGAGTGTGGGCTCACTCAGTGGGAGAGGACAGTAGGAGAGTGTGGGTCACTCAGTGGGAGAGGCAAGGAGGAGAGTGTGGGGTCACTCAGTGGGAGAGGCCAGAAGGAGAGTGTGGGGTCACTCAGTGGGAGAGGTGAGGAGGAGAGTGTGGGGTCACTCAGTGTGAGAGGTGAGGAGGAGAGTGTGGGGTCACTAAGTGGGTGAGGCCAGGAGGAGAGTGTGGGGTCACTCAGTGGGTGAGGCCAGGAGGAGAGTGTGGGGTCACTCAGTGGGAGAGGTCAGGAGGAGAGTGTGGGGTCACTCAGTGGGAGAGTGCAAGGAGATCACACGTTGGCTGGGTGACATCAGAAAGTGCAAAATTACTCATTGGGTGGCATTAGAAGGAGAATTAGCTGACCATTTCTTTCACACCCTTATCCCCACTGCCACCTCACTGACAGCTCTACCTCCGCTGACGCCTCTCCTCCAACAAAGCCCTCTCAATGCCATCTGCCACATCATGTCCTAGGCATTCCCTAACTGCTGACAAGACAGTGGACCATGTGCGAGGGGACTCCCCTGTTCCACTTGATACTTGCAACCAGCACTCAAACATCTCCAGGCAACACAGCTTCAGGTCATGTGATGCAGTGGCTTTGAAAGTCTTCAGAAGTGACACCTCCATCTCCAGGTGGACTCCAATTTGCAGCCATTCTTGTGCAATTGCAGGGACCACCTTTTTCAGGAGAAGTACAGCAGTGGGTTTGCTGCTAAGTAGTTCACCTCTGAGTGGGTCCACTGAAGAAGAGGGAGAGAGTGAAACCGTCAGTAATCATACACAATACATACATTACATACGTACCACAGCTACAGTGGAACACCCTGAGCATAGGACAACTCTATGCCTGCTGTCTCTGCTAGACAGAACTGAGTGTAAAATGCAGCATCATTCATCATGTTAGTTACATCATTCTAATGGGCAGGCACCTGGGTCCCAGTTATCATATATATATCTACTGCAAAGACGTTCCATCACCTTATGTATAGTCATGAGTTCCGCTGTACATGCATCAACTATGCAAAATAGCCCAAGAGTGGTTAAGACGAATATGGAAGCTTGAATGCAGCCTAGGCACTTGTTTGTAGCAGACTGTTAGTGCCAACAGTGCCTGACTTGTTACAGCTGTCTATTTGTCCATGAAACATATACCTGGATGTGATAATTACCTCACACTATTATGCGAAGGAATTAGAGGTCACGCTTTCAACCAGGCACATGAAAGGTAAATTTTCCTGACCTGTCGTTTTACCTGAGTGAATATGTGCCTCGCAGCAGTCAGCATGAATGTGACACAGAGGCTTCAGCACTTGACGTAGAGAATAGAACAACCTTTGCACAGGCCCACACAAGATGCCAAGCAGATCTGCCTGTTATGTAGTTTGTAACATGATTCATTTAATGAGCTTGTTACTCTCTACCTGGTGCAGTCCTCCTGGTGTCCTGCTGAAGCAAGGCTGCTGATTCCACAGTGGGACCACTTTGTGTTGGCAGACAAGGGACAGCTGTGTAGAGGAGAGAGGAGTTGTGTGAGGGATCTTGTCAGTTAGCAACCTCAACATAGTCAGGGTATGCACAAAATGAATGC
Source organism: Aplysina aerophoba (assembly GCA_949841015.1). Lineage (NCBI taxonomy): Eukaryota > Metazoa > Porifera > Demospongiae > Verongiida > Aplysinidae > Aplysina > Aplysina aerophoba. Next base: position 2,433,551 of record OX465050.1, read on the forward strand.
AATTGCCCAACGTTTTTGGAACCATGATCTGATTGTTACAACTGTGTGTGTCTGTAAATGTGAGGTGGCCACGGAGACTTCTGTGACAGAAGAACTTATACAAGTGTAATCAGCCAATTGGTACTCACTTGCACCAACAAAAGAATAGATATCGTGCATATATACAGGTCATTGATCACAACACCATGGTGGCCATGTTTTAGTCCCAATCGTACACAGTCACTCACATGAACAAGGTACACTGCTGAACAAATTGTAGCCTATGTACATGTACAGGAGGACTTGAGCTTTCCTCACCTCCATACTTGGAGTCCAGTTTTGTCCTAATCTGTTTGGCTACCTCTGTTCCAATTGCTTCCCCCATAATGTCTAGTACCTCCTCCCAGGTGCGAGGGAGGGGCCCAGTGCCGGGCAACTGCTGCAGCCACTGTTTAAACAGCTCAAGGCAGTGCACCTCAACACAGCCTCGCTCACTGGCAGCAATCACAGCTCGTTTCTCATATGACACTTGCAGGTAGTCTGCAACTGCCTCCCACTGTGCAGCTGCAAAGGGAACCACAAGTTCCTCCACATCAACTAGTTCAGGGATGCTTAGCAGGAGGGAAGCGGGACTAGCAGGTTGACGGTCCCTCTTGCTTTGCCAATCAGATTGGATCCTCTCTACTGTTGCAGGGCCACACACCTTCCTAACAGCTTCCAAGACCACACCCACTTCCCTCTCTTTCTCTCCAGTGTCACAATCATGCCTCAACCAGCGGTGGAGGGACTCCTGACAGCAGTCACTGATCAAGTGTTGCTTTTCAACACGAACAACATCCAGTACTCTTGGGCCGATACCCAGGTGCAGTGCAAATTTGTACCAGTGCACTCCGACATGGTGCACTACATTGAAGATAAATTGAGGGGACAGCTGGGGTGAGGGAGGCGTAAGAGCAGCTCCTGCAGATCAAAGGATGAAAGAAAATGGGAAAACCACAGCAGTTTATGCCAGCTTCAAGGGGGTGTGGCACACAGGCTCCTTTCCTATAGTATATTATGCATCCTCCTTTACCACAGGACCACACACTTAGCAACTGTTACAATGATGTACTTCAGATACTGGGAATCATAGTACAGGTAAGATAATGATAACTGAAACATACCAACTTCTGCTGGACAGTGCTGGGAGGGTTCACTGTGGTGAGTTGTGGAGTTGGGTGGAATCTGTGTGAGAGGGAGGACAAAGAGTGAGATTGGTGAGATATATATGTATACTTATGCAGGGTACTTTATGCTTCATTTGTTGATATACAGCAGAACACAACTTCCACTAATGTTCCACTCACTTGACTGTCTTCAGTTGCAAGGACTTCCTGCGTTAGTCTGTCCAGTGTATTTTTGGTCTCAAAATTGCCAAGCACCTCCAGCAGTGTCCTCCAGTTGGCTGCTTCATTGTGGGACAACCAGTAGACGAGGACCTCCAGGTACCTGTCTTCACAACAGGAATGGGTTGAGGAAATGTGGGAGAGGACTTCTTGGGATACTTCAAGAGAGGTTCCTAAGAGTCTCCACCGCACAACATTGAATTTACTAACGATGTAATTGGATAATATGTTCAACTTTGGTCTCTGGTCCAACAGCTTCTGCTGATGAATGTGGGACTCCTCTGTGGTTGTTCCCTGCTCGACTGTAGTCCTCCCTGGTAGTTGGCTGAGCAATGTCTGTAGTGCCTGCTGTCCACGTGGATCAGAAGATGCTAGTTTCATTAGCTCTTGATGGGCAAGGAGTATGGTTGGCCCATGCTGCAACCTTACCTCATCTGAAATCATTGCATATATACCATGTCTCCCTCCAGCGCTGCTAATGATGGAGACAGCATCGCCAAGACCTAGCTTTTCTGCCAAGTCCAGGGGGGTCAGTCCATTGGGAAGGTACTCATGGAGGGTGTGGCGGAAGGAGTCATTGGTCACCAGCCACTTGAGGAGAGAAGAATGGTTACCACTTTTAGAATTAAAGATGCTCACCTTGTTAGTGCTTACTTTCAGAGCCAGCACAGCCACATGCAGCAGGTTTAGGCTGGCATCAGGTGGAACCAGTTCCTGAAGGTGTGGCATTGCTCCACAGGGGTAGTGGACCTTCACAAGGGAAGTCACAGTTCGGGCAGCAAAGGATAGACAGCGAGAGGCAACATTGCTCAGACAGTTTAGAAATTTATTCAGTCCATAGATAGCGGCCAAGAGCAGCAGGTTTTCCGATTTCACCAAGGACAAATTCTGAAAATGTAACACCACCTCATCATTTATAGTTGCGAGATAAGCAACCATGTACTCAAGATGTGACATGCCAAATGTGTCCCTTTCAAGGGAACTGCGTCTGTCCAATTTTAACACACCAAAGCACATACTCCACCAAGGGTCCTTCAAAACCTCACGCATGCAAGGAAGCCATTTAGTGTCTTCCACTATGTAGTTATCAAATGCCTCAACAACTGCTGGTACTGAAGTGGTTGCAAATGTATAAGGTGATCCAATGTAAGGAACGGCCTTTCTAGGGTCTGCTCCGTGCTCCAAGAGAATACGCACACACTCAATACTCCCTGACTCCACAGCCCAGTGCAAGGCAGTTCTGCCGCGTGCATCAATATCATTTAGACAACATTCATGAATGGATCCACATCTGAGCAATTCCTTTAGTGTCTCCTCGTTTGCACTAATTGCTGCCACATGCAGTGGTGTTGCACTGTAATCATCTGTTACATTAATGTCACACCCTGCACAGAGCATTTCCCTAATCACTTCAGCATTAGCACCTATAGCTGCAGCATGCAAAACACTAAAGCCATTTCTAGCCATCACACCCACAGGACAGCCTGCCTTCAACAATGCCTTCACAGTTGATACATGACAATTAACTGCAGCTTGATGAAGTGGAGTACCTATTCCTCCGGCAACTACAGCCATGTTTGCACCATGTCTGATCAACTCTAATGCTGCCTTTGTATTCCCCATCCTTGCAGCAAAATGCAGTGGAGTCTGACCATCATTGTCTTCTGCATTAATGTCACTCCCTGTAGTCAAAAACTCTCTAATAACATGAACATTACCACCAGAAGCTGCATAATGCAAAACACTGGCATTATTGCCATCCATGACATCCACACGACAACCTCCCTTTATCATCGACCTTACAGATGACACATCAGAATTTAGAGCAGCTTGATGAAGTGGAGTCTGCCTTCCACCGAGACATATGGGCATGTCTGCCCCATGTCTGATCAACTCCAATGCTGCCTTTCTATTCCCCATTGTTCCTGCCAAATATAGTGGAGTCTGACCATGATTGTCTGTTGCATTAATGTCACAGTTTGTACTCAACACCTCCCTGATCACTTCAGCATTACGAACATGAGCTGCAGCATGCAAAACACTGAAACCATTGCTGTCTACCATGTCCACAGGACAGCCTTCTTTCAACAGTGCTTTCACAGTTGAAACATGACAACTGAAAACAGCACAATGAAGGGGAGTACCATGTTCACCAGCAACTAGAGCTCTGTTTGCCCCACGTCTAATTAACTCCAATGCAGTCTCTGTGTTCCCCTTCTTTGCTGCCCAGTGAAGTGGAGTTCCACCATTATTGCAGGTTGCATTAATGTTACACCCTGTTCTCAACACTTCCCTAATCACTTCAGCACTACCTCTCTCAGCTGCATAATGCAAGACAGTGGCACCATTGCTATCCACCACATCCACAGGACAGCCTGCCTTTATCATGGCTTTCACAGTTGACACATCAGAACCATTCACAACAGCTTGATGAAGTGGAGTACCACTTCCATAAGCAACCACGGACCAGTTTGCTCCATGTCTAATCAACTCCAATGCTGCACTTGTCTTCCCCATCATAGCTGCCAAATGAAGTGGAGTCAGACCATGATTATCTGTTGCATTGATGTCACACCCTGTAGTCAACAGTTCCTTAATCACTTTGGCATTATCACCTTGAGCTGCATAATGCAAAATGCCGGAACCATTTCTATCCTCCACATCCACAGGACAGCCTGCCTTCAACATTGCCTTTACAGTTAACACATGACCATGCAGAGCAGCATGGTGAAGTGGAGTACCCCAAACGCCAGTAACCATGCCTCTGTTTGCCCTATGTCTGATCAATTCTAGTACTGCTTCTGTTTTCCCACTCGCAGCTGCCCAGTGCAGTGGAGTCCCACCATTGTTGGCTCTTGCATTAATGTCACACCCTGCACTCAACACCTCCCTTATCACTACAACACTATTGCCAGCAGCTGCAGCATGCAAAACAGTAGCACCATTGCTACTCACCACATTCACAGGGCAGCCTGCCTTTATCATGGCTTTCACAGTTGACACATGACAATATGAAGCAGCTTGATGCAGTGGAGTACCCCATTCACCAGCAACCATGACTCTGTTTGCCCCATGTCTGATCAACTCAAATACTGCTTCTGTTTTTCCTGTCCTTGCTGCCCAGTGCAGTGGAGTCTGATCATCATTGCAGGTTGCATTAATGTTACACCCTGTTCTCAGCACTTCCCTAATCACTTCAGCATTACCACCTACAGCTGTATAATGCAAAACACTAGAACCATTTCTATCTACCGCCTCCACAGGACAGCCTTCCTTCAACATTGCCTTCACAGTTGACACATGACCATACAGAGCAGCATGGTGAAGTGGAGTGCCCCACACGCCAGCAACTATGCACCTGTTTGCCCCATGTCTGATCAACTCCAATACAGCTCTTGTTTTCCCCCTCACTGCTGCCCAGTGCAGTGGTGTCCCACCATTGGCTGTTGCATTAATGTTACACTCTGTACTCAACACCTCCCTTATTACTTCAGCACTACCACCTTGAGCTGCAAAATGCAAAACAGTAGCACCACTGCTATCCAGCACTTCCACGGGACAGCCTGCTTTTATCATGGCTTTCACAGTTGACACATGACAATACAAAGCAGCTTGATGAAGTGCAGTGCCCGCTGCACCAATCACAAAAGATGCATCTGCTCCTAGACGCAGCAGTAACAGAATCACCTGTGTTTGACCTTCAGTAGCAGCAAGATGCAGAAGGGTAATACCTTTCGTCAGGTGCCTACATCTAGTGTTTACAGATAAACCGCTCTTTAACAGTATCTCTAGACGTTTGGTGTCACCACAGTATGTGTAAAATGCTGCTAATCCTTCCAACAACAGAACAGTCTGTGCTGCCATGGCCAGTGCATGTTCAGGGACCATTCGCTTCTTCTTCACCATTGCTAGTGGATGATAAATGAATGGTTAGATGCACAGTAAAAAATGATCTTTCTCTGAGGTATCTGAGCAATTGACGTAGCAAAAGAGAGGTTAATAGTAGGACGTTTCGACCGCGAAGGTCTTCATCAGCTACAAACAGTCAATTGCTCAGATACCTCAGAGAAAGTTTGTTGCCGTAACATGAGCCTCTACCACATCGTAAAGAATGATGTCTATATAAAATTAGCTATGCAAACAATGGTGGCTGGCCTATAGATGTGCATTTCCAGACATTCCTCCAACAGACCTTCTTATTACAACAGAACACTCCAAAGTTGAACTACTGGACCTAATGTAAGCATTTCTATGCCATATATTGGAACACTCCTTTTTCACCCATGTGGGATATGTCCAATGTATGACATTTGTAATTAATATGGATTCTACATGTGAGCAAACTGCTAAGAGCAATAGTATTACCACCTTCAAGTCTAACACTGACTTCTTGCTTGAATCATATGCTTCTCTTTGTGGATGGTATAGATTTGTAAAATGAATGCAACAATCTTGTAATTGTGAGCATCCAATCAAATCCTAGCTTTGTGCAAAATTGTGCAATGTTCAGGAAGGGAACAAGTATTTCGAGTTAAAAACTCGTGGGGCTGCTGTCCCAACTCGAACTACTTGCTGTCTTCACTCGCAAGTCAGGACACGACAACATGGCAAAACAATGCAACCACATATAGAAAGTACGAGCACACACAGTTTCACTCAGACATAGGCGCACAGACACAGACAGACTGTGCATATAATTTTCTTTCTTTGAATCCTTCCTCATTTAAAGTTGTACCAAACAATCTGGCTAGTCATACACATGTTATACTGCCTAGCCACATTGTACTTCTTTAAGATATAAACACAATTAAGAATGTAGTGACATTCACACACACAGGTTGTAGGGACACAGTAGCAGGTGTTTAGTCAAGGCAGAAGAGTATTTGTTCGAGCACAAACAGCGCACACTGCTGGAGACAATAATTACTTAAATGCTTTCACTGCGTGCTAAGCTTTTCTAGTCTTGCGTAGCCAGAACGCTTCCTCCCCTCCATTTTTACATACTGACGTCAGAGGTCGGGGTGGAAGGGTCTGGTCACAGTGTATACCGTTTTGTGCAGAGCCACTGGAACTTGGTGGTTCATTAATACGCAGTAACCATGGTAATAATGATATTCATAGCGATAACCTGCTTTATACCGCGACCGGAATAGTAAGCCTCAGGTGCAACTAGTCTGGCTAGCACGGATGGAGCTCTGCCTCTGGTGCATCAGCGACCTGGAGAGGTTAGAGAAGCTGCGTGTTAGCTACCAGAAGCTAGAAGACATGTTTGAAAACCACACAGACTCCCTGGTTCTGGCTTCATCATCTCCACCAATGCCGCCATTGACTTGCCCAGCAGCGTCGCCCTTTAGTACGCTCAAGTGAAGGCGTTTGGAGCTCAGTTCTTCCACCCCCTTTAGAAGATGTGTTTAACCATTTTTGTTAACGGAAGTGATTAATTAGTTTCGTCGTCTGCACAAAAACGGTATAGGCTGTTGACCAGACCCTTCCTCCCCAACCAATGACATCAGAATGTACAAATGGAGGGGAGGAAGCGGTCTGGCTACACACAACACAACTAGCAAACCTTACGATAGACGTTTAACATCCCCACCAAGGTTGGCATTACTCCTGTCCATTGTTCTCGGCAGTGCTGTGGAGATTGTAAGTCGAGAAGCCACAAACTGGACACGCTGCAAACGATACAGCACGTTTCCCAAGGTTAACGTCACTCCTGTCCAATGCTGATATTGACATCCAATGAACACAGCATGATGTTCAGAACGACGACAAATGACACCTTGTGCAAATTTCTGAGGTCTCTTGTGGCTTTTCTCCCTCATGAGCCACAGAAAAATGGCCGCCAATATAAATGCTACCGAATGCAATACTTTGCCTGTGCTTTACAATATAACTTCTAGTACAGTATATTATGGTAACATATTATTATTATTATGGCAGCAGATTGTGACAGGGGCTGCTCAGCCAGGAGCTGGCTTACTGGACACAGGGATAGTACAAAAACCATTGGGCATGAGGGTGCTAAGGTGGCATAAAAGGTACGAAAATCATTGACAATGAGGGATTAGCTAGTCGTGGAATAGGATACTCTGCTAGTGGAGATACATTTCAAGGAACAATTTAACAGTAAGATCATTGCACTGGCATAAGATGAATTTGGTCTTAACAAAAGGTGAATAATGATAAAAGTTACAGTCCAGAGTGGCACACTGATTAAATGATCTAGTTCTGAATTGTAATAGAGCTGGACAGATGGTCGAAAAGAGGACTTGGTCCTCCACCTCCCCACAGCTACAAAGCCAGCACAATCTCACCCCATATGGGGTGTTGGTATATCTCCCGGTTTTCAACAGCCAGTGGTAGGCATCCTGCTTGAAAACATGCCATCACACACCTCTCCCCCACTGATCTAATATGGCTAACATAGTGTTCCACAACTGGATTAGATTTAATTTTTTGATATAACCTAGGCCCACCTTCAGAGTTAGATTGTGCATTAATATGAGTGATGTCTTCAAGCCATTCCTCCTCATAAAGTTTAATCAATGCTACTTTATAGTAGAGTAACCTATGGTACATCCTATAAAGAAGTTAACGTCCTATGGGCGTACAAACGCCCACCCGCATACCCATTTTACGCCTGTACGTTTTTCAAAGAACGCCCGTACATAGCTGCGCAGGAGACCCATACATAAACCGTGCGACGCCTGTAGCATGTGCCAGACGTTAAAAGTGTAAATAGTAAGGAATCGATAGTCATCGAACGTGCTAAGGTGTTGCTAAGGTTAGTTCTGTGGCTTTTATTTCCAGTGTTTGTCTTTCGGCTTACTCCGGTGCTTACGTGTCTCTCAGTGTGCCCAGGAAGCGCAATATGGTGCATTCCGACTACATCAAGCAGAGGATTCTCTTCTGTCGCCGTTCGGGCAAGAGCTACGAAGGGATTGTACAAAGTCTGGCGGAAGAGGGTCACGCAACCTCTAAAGCTGGCGTATACAAATTCATCCAGTGTTATGAAGCAACAGGTACAATTGCGCGCGTACCTGGAAGCAGTCAGTCCTCGAAGATGACAACAGAGGCAGTGAGGATTGTTGAAGAACACATGGGAAAAGATGACAAGATAACAGGGAAGGTATTACAGACGTTGCTTGCCAAGGATGACATCACAGTTGCATCAATGACAGCCCTCAGTTGGCAGACAGAGCTAGGCTGGACTTCTGAGCCTACAAGCTACTGCCAAATGATCAGGGATGCGAATAAAGAGAAACGACTTGAGTGGGCTCAAAAGAACAAAAACATGAGACACACCGCCGAACATGCTGCAACAAGAAAAGACAGAAACCAAGGTACAAACCAAAGCCGAAACATCCTGTACAAAACACACCGGGTCAAGCTATGTAAACAGTAGCTGAACATGTTCCACATGCACAGGTCAGTAAAACTGAATCTTGATCAGGGGAACAAAAGTCCTATTTGCAGCAACCAGTGATCAATTTCACATCTTCTGTATGTTGGATGACTGGGGAGGTGATCACTGTTTGCTGCAACTAGGATTTCGTTCTCCCTGGTAACAGGTCAGTTTTTACTGACCTGGTCAGGTTGGCGTAAAATCCAGTGAGTTAATATACTACCATCACTATTCCCCAACACTGGGCACAATGTACAAATTACCCATTTGGCCTATAGAATGCACAGTCACGCTTTGACTGTTAGCCTCTACCTGTTTCTATTGAAAACACAAGTGATTTCGGATTGATATTAAAGGAGGCAGTCATTCAGCATCAACCATCAGTATGCCACACTGATGAGCACCAATAAGGACGAAACAGCTGTCTGTGGCTCTTTCATCTTTGATTGGATTACTGGAGAGGCGTTCATTGGTTGCCGCTAATAGAACTTGGGTCCCCTGGCCATGGTTCAGTTTTTAATGACCCGGTCAGGTTGGCATAAAATCCAGTGCTTACTACCATTTGCTACATTCATTCTTTCACGCACACTATAAATTACATGAACTATATTTAGTACTGCTGTTATTTCCTTTGAACAGTCCAGCTACAAATTTTTCATGAATGCTACTGCCCGTGTGAACATAACCGGGTCGATTCGAGTCAACTACGGGCTCAAGGTGCTGCCAGAGGTTTAAACCCGTTTTTAGTGCAAGTGAGCAACTCCACTATCTCCCCACCACAGAGAATGTACAGTTCCATTTCAGTTCCAATAGAATGTTAAGGGAGGCAGTGCAGTACACCATGGACACCAGAGGTTCTGTGGCATTTCTACCCTCTTTCCTCTGGATGGACATCCATGGTACACTAAATCTGCAGTGTTCCTTTGATTCAGTAAAAGCAAGAGTAAATAACAGGTAGAGTATGCAACTGTGTATCCTCACTCACAACTGCATTTTGCTAAAAATGATATCGTCATGTCTTGCCATTGCTATGTATTAATACATCGACATAACAGCATGGGATGCCAATGTGACACCTTCCGAATAAGTTCACATCGACTGGTTAAGTTCTACCAAGAGTATGAGCCCATACCTTGCTGCATATTATATACACAGTGAAAGTCTGAGAGAGTTGTAGAGCTGTGGATATGGCAGTAATGTTCCTAATACCCTTTTCACATGTGCACCAAAACCGAGTCGAACCCAGATTAGTTAACCTGGGCTCAACTCGGTTATCTGAATTCCGTTCACATGTGCCCGTAAGTAGGGGACTTTGTCGGCCTGTTACCCTGGTAATTGCGAAAATGGCATACGAAGACGGTCTGCTGGTAACGATCCTTTTCATCTTTCTGTGGCTACAGCAAAGGTGCGCACTGGCGCGCAGGACTCATCTGTCAAGGGAGGCAGCCAGAAGAAGGCGCATGACACATTTTCTCTTACAGACAAAAGCAAAGGCGAAGGTTTTTCCTAGCAGCGACTTTGAGCAATTTTACAAGGGTGACTCTTCAGCAGTGCGAACGATTGGGGTGAAGCCAAGGAATCATACCTACTTCTACTTCTCCCGACACTGCTTTGCATCGCACTGGTAGCCCTTTCTCGCCAACTCATCTGCGATCTTGTTAAAAACTGTCGTGTTCCGTATCGTGCCCAGTAGTTGCTTCTCAATTGAAGTGTCTGCCCAGATAGTGAGCAAAGCCTGCACTTTGTCAGCGTTCCACGTTCTCCCCTGTGCCACCATTATTGTTTACACCTCGTAACAGTTTCACACCTCCTAACCCGGGTTAGTTGGCACATGTGAATGCGGTAACCCTGGTTGAACCCGGGTTTGACCAGGGTTTAGTGGGTCCATGTGAATGGGGTATTAAGTGACCTAAACCCATGTTGGCTAATCTTGGCCTTTCCTAACAGGCGGTGTACGGGTGTCCTGGGCATTGTTGCAACTCCTGACCAGCAAAGAAAGAGGTACACAATACCTATGGTGTGCTGAATCATGAACACTCCTGAGCTGGTGACCGAGTTATAGTACTTGTGCTTTACATACGTAGGAATATTAGTGGCGTTGGCATTCCCAAGTGTGAGGTGTTGTTTTAGACAAAATGATGTTATGCACGTGGGGATACGTATTTCGCTTACCAACCCTTATCTATATACTCTGGACCAGCTCATTTTGGCTACCGTACACAACACTACAGGACATCGAGACAGTGAACTAAAAACACTCACCGATCACCCACTACAGTACAGTCTGTGTCCCAGAGGCGAGACGACTTGAGCGACCAGAGATGGGCGCTGTGTGGAAAGCACCCTCTTGACCTAGGAACGATAGATATCACCGAAAGACATCACACAAGCATCATTGTTTACGCCAAGATCTTGGCGTGACCAATCAGATTCGTCGAATCATCTAGGATACAAAACATTGCGCAAGAGTTCGACCGCAACTAGGCAGGTACATTACGCAATATATAGAGGAGTTGAAAACGGTTGTCCGCGAACTCCTCGTGTGCACTAAACCAAATCGCCACAAAACCTTCACAGCGCTTTGGAACCCCTACCGTAGAGCAACCTCGAGGGGGCGACGTGTGCAAATACGCTTCAGCCGAGGAGCGTGCGACGAAAACCCAGAAACGACCGTCCGCCATTTTGATTTTACGGAGAAAGTAGAGTAGAGAGAGACAGAAACCATTGCAATTATGCAAGACAGTACAGTGAAATTAAAAGTGTAAGTTAACGACTCGGACACAAGCTAACATGGATGACATGGGCTTGGCAAGACATGGGACATAGGTACAAAGTTGTAACATGACAGGATATGGGAAGGAATGGTTAAGACAATGCTAATAGACATGTAGTGATGATGATGTGACATGAACTAATAATAGAAGTGAAACTCATGCATGGAGTTGGGTTAACATAGATTATATAATGGTTTGTGTCTGTCCCAGTCGCTGCACAGGCAGGCTCGGAAGACGTGGTAGGAGCACCCTACAGCCACTTTACTCGCTTCAGCCATGATGTTGATAACTTGTCTCTTCGTAAGGAATGGGCAAACATTCCGCAAGGCTTGAATTGATGATGGCTGGTAGTGGCCAAGTGATCCGATTTCGATAGTGGAGTAAGATACTTTCCTGGTGGACAAATGTGATTCCAGGTCAGCGATCAGAGGTTGGTATTTGTCCTACTTGCAAAAACGTGCTCCATCCAGGTTCTCCAGGGTGTTATCCGGGATGGTGAGTTCCAGGATGTGGAGGTCTCTCCCTGAGACCATCACCTGATCGGGCCTGTCAGATGATGTGGAGAGGTCTGTCGGTACAGTGGCCGGGTGTTGTTGCTGGCTCTAGGAGATTTGCATAATGTTTTCCATGTTCATTGAGGGCTGCAATGAGAGCCTTTGCAATTGAATGCAGAACTGAATCATGGCACCAGGTGTACCTGCCTTGGTTCAGGGCAGTTGCACAGCCGTTCAGTATGTGCATGAATGTCGGTTATGGCCACAAACAGAGGGGACACTTTGGGTCAGTTTGTATCCTCCGTCTGCATAGATTCAATGGTGTGGACAGACAGTCCGAACTGCTCTCAACAGGAAGCTTATTAACTGGCCAGCTGGCAGGCCAGACTGGATCCCGGTCCAAACTTTGCAGTCTGACTCCAGGACAACAATTTAAATTATTTAAATTGCTTATTCTTATTCTTATATTATATAGAATTCACATTTCGATCGATTCGTTGCACTAGCCAGAACACTGAAACAGTATTTCAGACGTTTCGGCAACCTACGGCTGCCTTCATCAGTAAATAATTGACACAGGCACGCATGTAAAAATACAAAAGGGCAGTCAGACGATGATGTGGTCACATGAGGTAACGCGCGAGTTTACCTAGATACCTAACATAACCTAAATAAAACAAAAAGAAAAGGGTGGTGGTGGTGATAAAACAAAAATAACAATAGGACACAACCTAGTACAATGTAATAAGTAACTACTAACCTAAAATTCCAAAGAAATAAACAAATAAATGAAAATAAAAGAAAATAAAGGGAGAAATGGGAAGATTAATAATAGTAACAACACAAAAATGGGATTAGGCCAGATGGATGCACGGTCAGGACAGTAGTGCAGCATAGAGTCCTGGTAAGGTGCCCTTCTCCCTGTTGAGGGGGGACTGGTGGTGCTGGATGTGCCAGGACTCTAGCATGCAGCGGGTCTGGGTGTGGTTGTGGGTGTCAATAACCATGGCCTTCGATAGATCCACTTGATGGTTTGCAGAGAACACATGCTCAGCAAGAGCAGAGGATCCTACGTCTCCGTTCTTCAGAGCCCGGCGGTGTTCACGAAGACGATGGTCCAAGGACCTACCTGTTTGGCCAATGTAGGTGCGGGGGCATTCAGCACATGGGATGCTGTGCACCACACCTTTCCTGCGATTGGCTGGTACTGGGTCCTTGGGGTGCACAAGCTCCTGCCTCAGGGTCCTGTAGGGACGGAATGTGACCTGGATGGCAAGGGGGGCCAAGACCCTACGGATGGACTCGGACAGTCCACTGATGTAGGGGAGAGTCACAGATCCACGGGCCACCTGGTCACGTGGAGTCCGCTGATCAGGCTGTGGGCAGGTGTGCTTGTGTATGAAACCCTTGGGGTAACCACCAGTCCCCCCTCAACAGGGAGAAGGGCACCTTACCAGGACTCTATGCTGCACTACTGTCCTGACCGTGCATCCATCTGGCCTAATCCCATTTTTGTGTTGTTACTATTATTAATCTTCCCATTTCTCCCTTTATTTTCTTTTATTTTCATTTATTTGTTTATTTCTTTGTAATTTTAGGTTAGTAGTTACTTATTACATTGTACTAGGTTGTGTCCTATTGTTATTTTTGTTTTATCACCACCACCACCCTTTTCTTTTTGTTTTATTTAGGTTATGTTAGGTATCTAGGTAAACTCGCGCATTACCTCACGTGACCACATCATCGTCTGACTGCCCCTTTTGTATTTTTACATGCGTGCCTGTAAGTGTCAATTATTCACTGATGAAGGCAGCCGTAGGTTGCCGAAACGTCTGAATTACTGTTTCAGTGTTCTGGCTAGTGCAACGAATCGATCGATATGAGTCTTCCTAGCCACTCAGGTCTATATCGTAGAATTCACATTACAAAAAATTATTATTATTATTATTTCATATGTAACGGGCAGTGCGTATGTATGCCTATTGTTTAATATGACTATTCTATTCTAAAAAAATACGGACTCTGTGCATGTTTCGCACGCAACGGAGGCAATGCCGAAGCAGCGGATGGCGTTGTCGCGTACAACAGCTCATTCTATGCTATTGTGAAACACCATCATAATAATGCCATCGTGGGAATGTCGTAGCAGTGGAAACTCGCCGAAGGCGGGCGCCTCTGCTAGTTATGCAATAATTACATTCTTTTGCCACAACTGATGTTATGCAAGTGCACCAGACCCCTCCGTAGGGGAGGGGCTGGCTCGTGAGATTAACCATATTAGGTCTAAGGTATGCATACATTGCTGTTTTGCAAAACATGGTTAAAACATACAATGTATGTATACAAAGCTACTGTCTGCGTGGGTGTGACCATGGACTGGATTGTCCTTTTGACATACGTTTGCCTGTGTGTGTGACTTATTTTTGCTCTGAATCTGAGTCAGATGCATCATCCTTGCTTTATGGTGTCTTTAAAGAAAAGGGGGCTGTTCTATAACGCTTCTTGTTACATAATGTCACGTCAATAATTATAGGATCTTCCATTTACCGTAGCTCCTGTTTCTGAAGCAGTGGATAATTGCAAGGGAGTGTGGTTGAGGTATGTAGCTAAATGTAGCATTGTCGGTTCCTTAAGTTTCTGTGAAATAATGCACTATTATGTACCTACATACTTTTATCAGTGTCAGGTTATACAGGCCCAGTTCCCACCAGTGTCACAAACTTTACCAACTTCTTTAAAGCTCTCCCGACAGTAATTCCATCACCATCACCAAGCAGCACTCCGGAGGAGGAACCCACTGTGACTGCCATACCAGAGTACATTTACTTTCTGGTTGCTATACCGGGAGCTGTTCTGCTAGTTGTGTGTCTTCTATTAGCTATCATTGTGGCAGTCATGATCAGAAGAAGAAAGTGTGTACGAGCATTTCATGATAATGTAGATATACTCTTCAACTCTTGAGCAGAAGCACAAACTGCAGCCAAACAATGAATGCTTTACACATGTCAACAATTCGTCTTTTGCAATTCAATCAATCGCTCAATCCAGCTAAAATGGACAGTGTCTCCTCTGCAGGAGCTCGTCCTTACTTATAAAGTGGACATTAAGATATCAAGTTCAAAGATCTTCGGATCGAAACATCCTGGACATAGAATTATTGATTGTCAATCCAGCAGCTGCGAATTTTGCTCAAGAACTTCCATGACCTACACTGTAGTTGAGCAGTTAACATGGGTCAAAATGCCATGTGTCCGGTATGGGTTTACACACAAGAGGGCATCGGTCATTCTATAGGTAATGTATATTGTGTGCGCTATGTGTTTGAGAAGCATGTGACATGAGGTCTGTAACCGAGCGCTTTCCAGTTGTTGACAAGGTGGAAGCGCTTTGTTTCTTGAGTCAAGGAGTCTACCTCTGAGTATATTTCATGTGAAAACAAGAGTGGCGACTGATTTCTGTAGTATGCAGTGTGTCATTAGATTGTTGTATAACCCTATAAACCTTGTATAATAATACAAATTTAGTGTGCTGGTTCATGTGTGGACTTGTGCCCTCACATGCAGACGCAGAAGGTCAGCCATTCTATCAACCTTGAAGTTTAGAGCCAACAAGGATTACGTGACTGTTCAACCTGCAAATGGACAAGAAGACACTATTCGAGACCTCACCGTAAGTGTACATGTCTATATGCATGGACAGTTTTGCAAAACTGACTTCATAATGCTGACAATGTGTGATTATCATACTGTAAGTTTATTGGTTTGTTAATGAAGCGGTTTATGGACACACCTCCTTAGGACATGCCACAGTATCCGTGGCAACACCCACGAAGGCCAACAATGAAGCAATCATTTCGAAGAGTAAGGAACGTATTTAAGTACCCGCATGCATTAATTATAGCAGTTGGACTCACATTCAACTGTTATTGTATAGTGAAACTAAAGTAGTGTGTTATACTTTACATACCTACAGTACTTCTCAGCTCTCTGCTAGTAGGCGATATCTAGTGGTTCAAGGCTCACAGAGCACAGTGTGCCTTTGGGGAACTTTCGTATGCATTTGTGCAGTGTTACAGTATTTGTCTTCGTGAGTAACTGTATGTTTGAAGTGGTGTTGCTTCCAGGGTGAATGCCGCAGCATGATGTGTCAGAATTGCATAAGTGCCCGACAAACTGTGTCATTTTTGCCACCCTCATGCTGTGTGATGGGCTGTGATCTTATGTAGTATGGAAGTAGCTAGTCTGGTAGTCACAAGCAAGTCATCCACATGCTCAGTCATTCTGACCTGTGTAACAATCTTCTTGTTCTGAAACTGATGCATCCCCTTGTTGTTTGAGGAAAGGGGGGAGGACATTCCTTGCTCTTCCTGTTATAATGCCTCAATGAGACACACCATGGTTTACTCTTGTTTCTTCATTTGCAAGGTGTTTGTGATGTACATCTATGGTGACATTGACTGCTTGGCCTTGCACACTCTGTGTCCACTTGTGTTTTGTACATGTGGGATATTCACTTTCATTGCCCAGCCAGTGAATGTAATAATAAATAATAATAATAATAGTCAACTGCATTGGTATTGACAGGGGTATGTGGATATATCTAGTTATCTTTTCTCTGTCTTCTTGGGTGGGGGAGTGGCAGTCCTTTGCTCTTCCTCTGGATAGTGGACATCAAGGAGACACTAGAACACAAACTTTCTTTGATTCAGTAACACGAGAGCATGGCTGTATGTTCTATGGCTGGCGCATTCATTTTTACCTAATCAGTTTTTCAAGTTTGTGTGTCTGTGCTTGTGTATGCTTGCATTGTGCGCATAGCTACGTTCTTACTTACAAGAGCTATAGAGTTCATCCCATGTACGTATGTTTCATCTGATCATCTTTGCATTTTGAATGCATGGTCTTTATTAACGTTCAAACAAACATGTTTTAATTGTGCATAATGTGCCAATCCTGTGCAAACCTGCATGTGTGAATGCTGGTACTGTGTGCTTGCATATATGTTTGATTGCATGCACTAATAAACTTTCATGACGTGGTCCTGGTGCACAACTACCCTAACCAGCAATTGAGAGCTAGAGCAAGTAGTTCGAGTTGGGGCGGCAGCCGCACGAGTTTTTTAACTCGAAATACTTGTTATCCTTCACTGTCTTCTTGTTGACCTTGTCTCCTTGCTGTCAATCCAGTGTAATGAGATACCAGATTTGTCTACACCATCACACACACTACTATGGAATGACTACATATATGCTGCTGTCATTGTCTGAAACAATTTCTACTTTACAATTTCTCAATGAGATGCTATTCAGAGATCAAAAAGACGATTCCAGAGGTTCAGCAAGCTGGTTTCAGAGCAAACTCCCTGAGTGACTCCACCCCTCCCCCCTCCCACACAACAGATTATGTACAGTTCGACATCCCATAAATGGTCAGTAAAAGGGAGGCAGTGCAGCATTACATCAGGACACCAGTGGTTCTGTGTAATGGCAGTCCTCCACTCTTCTTCTGGATAGTGGACATCAATGAGACACTAGAACACAAACTTTCTTTGATTCAGTAACACGAGAGCATGGCTGTATGTTCTATGGCTGGCGCATTCATTTTTACCTAATCAGTTTTTCAAGTTTGTGTATGTGCTTGTGCATGCATTGTGCAAATAACTACATCCTATGTCCTTGCTTACAGAAGCTACAGAGTTCATCCCACGTATGTTTCATTTGATCATCTTTGCATTTTGAATGCATAGTCTGAGCAAATGAGACAAGCTTCCCCAAGCTCTGTCATTAAATGGTACGCAACATGCTCACCCTATCTCAGTTAATCTCCTATGTGTCCTATATATGGTCATGCACTAGTGAGACGGAACGAATTGATAGGACAATGCAAACCTACGAGATTCCCACAAGAAGCAGAAATGACATGTACACGCTCAGAAATTGTTCCACAAACCACGTATTCATGTGCGCAAATTACGAACACGTTCTGCAGCGACTACAGATCAGCATCGATTGCTTTGGCTAGCGGACACAACAGGACTACGAAATGCTGAACTAAGAAAACACCTACCGAACATCCACTGCAGTGCAGCCTGTATCCCAGAGGCGTGACGACCGAAGTAGGCTCACAGAATGGGGTGCTGTGTGGCAAGAACCCTCTCGACCTGAGGAACGATACAGAAAGACATCACAAGCGTTATTGGTAGACACGCCTTCCAAGTGACGCACCTTCATTGTTGAATTAGAACACCACCTCTGATAGAGCTCCCTGTGACCTGTTAGCAAAGGCGTGGCTGATGGCTAAAAGTGTGGCCACAGTAGGCAGGCCCTTGGACACGTAGGCAGAGCCAGGTTTGGAGCGACAATGAATAATCTTAGCGCATTCGTATCCCAGGGGAACGTGAGCAGACCGTATTAGGTCAGAGTGCACAGCATGTTTGTGCAACCAGCAGCTGAATCAGTACCTCCCCGGCAAAGGTTGACACAAATAAGCATTCTAATTATAACAATACTATCTGCGTGTGATCTGGTCTGGTGTAAGCACTTGCAATGAGCATGCAACCCAAATGTAGCTAACAAACAGGACAAATGTACTACAGTTGAACACAGCACAGTGTGCCTTTGGGGAACTTATGTACTTATGCATTGGTGCAGTGTTACAGTATTTGTCTTTGTGAGTATCTGTACGTATGTTTTAAGTGGTGTTACACTTCATTAATGGCTTCCAGGGCGAATGCCGCAGGATGATGAGTCAAAATTGCTGTATGATGGGATGGGCTGTGATCTTATGTAGTATGGAAGTAGCTAGTCTGGTAGTCACAAGCAAGTCATGCACACGCTCAGTCATTCTGATCTGTGTACCAATCTTCTTGTTCTGAAACTGATGCATCCCCTTGTTGTTTGAGGAAAGGGGGGAGGACATTCCTTGCTCTTCCTGTTATAATGCCTCAATGAGACACACCATGGTTTACTCTTGTTTCTTCATTTGCAAGGTGTTTGTGATGTACATCTATGGTGACATTGCCTGCTTGGCCTTGCACACTCTGTGTCCATTTGTGTTTTGTACATGTAAGATATTCACTTTCATTGCCCAGCCAGTGAATTTATGTAGGTTGACATGTACACAGCACTGGACTAGGAGGTATTATATATGCCTCAGTGTAGCACCTGTGATATGACTGCTTCGAAGCATGTGACCGAGCTTTTTCTAGTCATTGGCAAGTTTGCATTTGTTTGTTCCTTGAGTCAAGCACTCTACCTCATGGCTGCTGTACGTACCTCGTCTTCCCGTTCAGCATTCCCGCTCCAGGTCCATGTCTGTGATGGCCAGAGAGGAGCTGTGCAAGTCCGAGATCTTGTACAATGCCTATGCTGAACTTAACGTGCCCAATTATGGTGTGGACATTGACATTCCCTCGGATGTGGACTACTATACTGTTAACCAGGCTAGAAAGGTTGCCAGCGATACAGTGAGTGAGCAAGTGGACACTTTGTGATGAAAATTGCTAGCTAGCTCAAGGCCCTTGTAATCAATCATGCAGAGGCTGGGATTTTCTACACTGTAGCCCAGTGTGAGGCTAAGTGATGTATGGTAATCACTGCATATTGCAGTACACCAACCTGACCAGGTCAATACGTTTGATCCCTGTCCCATTTGTGGCTATTGCCTCCTCAGTCATCCAATAATGTCACACCTTTAACTGTTAGCCTCTACCTGTTTCTGTTAAAACCACATGTGCTGCACTTGGGGAGAATACAGATATCATCATCCAGCAATTAGTACGCCACAATGATGAGGCCCGATAAGAATGGAACAGTTGTCTGTGGCTCTTCCATCTTTTTATTGAGTGACCGAGGAAGCAATCACTGGTGGTCGTGAATAAGACTTCTGTCTCCTGGCCATCGATGAATGTTATTGACCTTGACCTGCATTAATGGTGCAGCCATTTTGGACATTTGTCTGATAATGACAGCTGGCTGCAACATGCCTAATTGTAATTCTGCTAAGTAATGTATATATAGTGCAAGCACTGTAATATGTACATATATAATTTATATGTATGTAAATACTTCAACTGTTTAAGTGTGCGATGCATTTTGGTGACAGCAAAAGGCACATACACACATGGCATCTGCCCAGCGTTCCCTAGCTGGTTATATACACAGCATTATTATCATGTCCACTGTAATGGAGCATGTTCTGCAGAATATCCCTTCTGATAATACTGTATACACATACAGTGGCCGTAATCCTTTAACCCAAGTACCTCCATGCAAATGCACTTCCCTTCCAGTGCTTATCGTTCAAAGTGTCCATCATTTCTCTGCTGTGTAGGAGTGGCATATCTCTCGTGACAAGCTGTCGTACATGAGGGAACTCGGAGAAGGAGAGTTTGGAAAGGTGCTACTGATGCAGGCAAAGGTGAGAGGCTTAGTCTGTAGGCGGTTGATAAGCTGCGTATGATGTCCATCCTTACAAGAAATGGCACACTATTATTATTATTAACATTCGCACTTGTGTTATCACTTTGAAATGATTGCTCTTTCTGAATAAATTCACTTTGGTGTGAGGAACTTTCCCAATGGCTGTTAACTCCTTCATATGAGAGGGAGGACTTTCATGCAAGAGATGTAATAATCTGATTCATCGTCTTGTCCTAACATGGTGATGTCTTGCAGATTGTCCATCCTAACCAACGGGTGGTATACACTGTAGTGTTGAGCTATTGCACACAATCACAGCTGTGTTTAGTCCTTCTGGAATGATTGTTCATTCAGTATGTTTATTAAGTTGACACGTTAATGGTTGCTACGTACATATGTGTGTATGTGTAGGGTGTATGTGGTTACAAGGGAAATGTCCCAGTGGCTGTGAAGACCCTCTCACATGAGAAGATGAAGGAAATTGACAAGTTCATGCAGGAGGTGGATCTGATGAAGAAGTTCTCTCATCCCAACATTGTCAGCTTACTTGGTGAGCTTACATGCAGTCTTCGTTTCCTTCATGAACGGTGTGCATGTGTCCTTGAGTAATGTGTCTGTTCGAAAATCATACAATTCATTGCCAACACTACTTACTTATTTCATCCTTTTGTGCATAAGGTTCAACTAGTGCCAGGGCACTACATACTGTGATGATGTATGAGCTTGTTCTTGTTGTTATTATATACTCATCATGTGCTACTGCTACTGCGCAGATGTTCACTACACCTGATGTTCACTTGACGTACCACACCTGTTGACCGTCCTGCCTCTCCTCCCCTGTCTGCAGGCTACTGTCCACCCGAGGGAGATGGGGCGCCCATGATGGTGCTGGAGCTGATGAAGTATGGGGACCTGCAGTCCTTCCTGCAAGCAAATATGTACGTTAACCCCTTATCATCTAAAGCAGTGTATTGCTACTATGTTTAATGTGCGATATGTTACGCGTTAAACATATTTAAGACATCTGTCACATCCTAACAGTTATTTTCTTATACTGCCATCATGCTGTGCTGTTTGGTCGAATAAAGTACATTGTTGTAAATATGTCTTTGGAGGTGAGGTACATTTTGTATTTAGTATTCACATTGTTAACTGCTACATGCGGTGTGCAGTGCAATGCAACCTGTAGTCTTGATGCTGTTGGTATGTGTACATACTGTAGGTGCACTCAACAATGACTGTTGTGTATTTTAATTACGTTAGGATATAAATATTCCCTGAAACTATCTGTAATAAGTGATAAATGGCAGTTTAATCACTGTGTATTACGCAAACCTGACCATATCAATAAAATTGATCCGCGGCCAGGGGGACACCAAGTCCTATTTGTGGCAACCAGTGATTGTCTCCCCAGTCATCTGACAAACAAAGGTGGAAGAGGCACAGACCATCAGTGTGCCTCACTAATGAGCCCCAATGAGGGCGAAACAGCAGTCTGTGGCTCCTCCATCGCTTGTTTGTCTGATGACTGGGGAGGCGATCACCTTGTGTCCCCCTGGCCATGGATCAATTGTATTGACCTGGTCAAGTTGGCATTATACACAGTGATTACTACCATTATCACTGACGCCCCACACTGGCTAAAGTGTATAAATCCCATCTTGCCTATCTGCAATAAGTTATGATGGCACAGTTTCAATGTTGCTGTAAGTATGCCCCATCCAGCCCCATCGATGGTACCTCCATGCAGACCTGAGCCTGACACCACCCCTCTCATCTCTGAGATTGAGTTCTTTCACTTTGCACTGGACATTGCCCGAGCACTGGATTTCCTTGCAGCCCAACAGTATGTTCACAGAGACATTGCAGCAAGAAACTGCCTAGGTGGGCTGCACCTGTACATCTTCCGTGCACGCTGTGAGCAACTAATTAGCAACGGCAATGGAGCGCTTTATATAAACTGCATGCTCATAGCAATTTTGTGAACTGGCCCATAGCTTTATTGTGTGTGTTTCCCTGTCTGTGTATGTATGTATATATATGTGTGTATATACAGTACACTAAGCATTTTGCTAAATCATTTGATCGGACTGAAGGCCTGAGTATAAGTGTACCCATCTTCCTGCTCATATACTTATGACCCTACTTAACCCCTTTCACATGGGCTGTTAATGTGGAGTAGAAGGTGGTTAAATCAGGATAATGTCGATGATCTAATACCCTCACATGTCGCATGTGAAAACGGCAGCTTTATGTACAGGGGATTTGTAGCCAATGAATGTGCTAAGGTTCATGCACACCTCTGCCACGTCCAGTTGGGGAGCGACTGGTGATCAAGCTGGCAGACTTTGGTCTTGCCAAGGACATCCATGGTAAGGACTGCTACCGCCTTGGTGGCAAAGCTAGACTGTCCGTCAAGTGGATGGCCCCTGAGTCACTGCTGTATGGAGAGTTCTCACAAGCAACTGATGTGTGGTGAGGAATGTAGTGGTTTGCTGAGTGCTCTTTATCTCTAATGCATTGTGACACAAGATTTAAAGTGGTCATCTATGTGTGCTGCTGCAGACAGCACCTCCATGCATCAAGTAGTATGGGTGGGTAGACACAGCAATGACACCACTTTTGTGCATGGGCATTTCCGCATTGATGTGTGCAGAGGTCAACGATCAACTGGATCCCAGGCCAATCAGTTGTTTACTGGTCAATAGATTGCTTCCCACATGCATATGCATGTTGTCAAGGTCATGCAGTAATTGGGTTTGGATGTGATTGTCACCCTAACCGCTTTGCATGGATCACATCCCACCTGTGGGCCACATTCATTGGATTCTTGTAGTATCTAATGTGCTACCTGCACCTTTAATTCATGTTCTTTCATGCCTTACCTCTGTCCATCTGTGCATGTGTGCAGGTCCTTTGGAGTGGTGCTGTGGGAGATGACCAGTTATGGCAGCACACCACTGTCCAGCCTCACCATCAATGAAGTAGTGGACAAAGCTACCATGTCAGAGCTGCGACACGCCAGGTGTGCCAAACAGCTGTAAGACGCTGCTAGACAATGAGCAATAGGTTGCTTAAGAGTGCTTGATATATATTTAGCAGAAGAGGACTCACAGATTAGGGTCCTAGATTGTCCACATCAGCACCAAACTTATCACTATGGCGATCTTCAATGCTGTGTGGATGTCACCCAGCTATGTATTTAGTGCCATGCATAAGGCCTTCAGCTGCATTGTGCTGCATTGTGCCGCATGGGCGGCTAGCGGCTAGCCTTAGACCTATATACCCCATCTATTGAGCAGAGACTTTGTCCCAGGTGAGGTGATGTGGACTTCAGTGTTGTGAATGTAACCAACCACTGATCCGGGACAAGATGGGGGTTGCCAGTCGGACACATGCTGATATTTCAGCCTTAGCACCACTGACTGATAACTGTGTCATTCTCCATCTCACTCCTTATTGTCGACCCTGCAGACCTGAAGCCTGCCCTCAGAGGTTGTACGAAATCATGTCCAACTGCCACAAGTGTGTGGCCAAGGACCGTCCCACATTTGGTGAGATTGTGGTCGACTTGCTAGACTACTATGACGAGGACTGCCGCCTGCTGGAGCGACACCAGCTGGCCACCGAGGGCATGGGGCAGGGGGAGGACACGGACCACTACCAGAAGCGCAGTCCCTCCCCCGACAGCTGCAACTCTGCTGCATGAAGCCGCCTTAGCCCTGACGTGACTTGGAGTGTGCCTTGTGTGACTGCATGTCACTAGTACTGTACATGTACTGCAATACACAAGTCATTTTATATAAGTACATACTAATATAATACTGAGTATACTTATATAATGTTCATACTCACAATACAGTATGCACTCTATACATCACAACTATTGAGCTTGATTTTGAGTTTATATTTGATTTGTACTATAATTGTAATGTTGCATGATTGGTCAACATGCATTCTCACTAATTTTGTTGCAATACTTTAATGTTTCTTGTATATGTATTCCACAGATAGAAGAAATGTCATATATTTAACATATACGTAATACAGCTTAATGATTTTATAACTGCACCTTATATTATAATCACGTCATGTGGCGCATCTATTATATTATACTCATCATAAATATAGCTTGGAACTCCATGAAGGCTATATGCAAAAAGGCATAATAGAGGCCTGGCTCATCAATCAATTGAATATTGCATGTATGATATCTATTGTATCTTTACGTAGCATATAATAAAGTATATAGAGGCCTGGACTGCTCAGCAATCAATATTGTACACGTATTATTATACATACTATATACGTATACCAAAAACCTTATAATGCCTCATGCTGACCATAATAGTAATGTTTATATGAGTGTTTGCAGAGGGGGGGAGCAGTGCGACGAACAACTCTCTATGCATGGGGCCCTGGGCAACATCTTTGACTGCAAATAGTGGACTTTAGGAGACTACAAAACAGAACAGGAGGAGGATAGGACAGAGGTTTCTCTCAACTCATTCAATGGGAAACGTTCACTCAGTAGAAAATGGCAGAACATCATATTCATTCACACTGGAGCAGAGCTGTGCCTTAACTCTGTAATTCCACTTGGGCCAGCTAGCTACTAGAGCTGACATGATCACATCCCACAATCTGATAAAACAGTTGCCTTCTTTATACGGAGAGTAGATGAAGCAGGAGTGGATATTGTTTTCTGTAATATGTGTCTCTTCTTTAATTCAGTAGTGAACAGTGCCTAAGAAAAGTGATAAGTGACCAAGTGATTCAGTCTCTGGCTGTGCCAATCCATGAAGGAAGTCAGAGTTCCTCCTGGGTTAAGCCCATTCAATAAGTAGGCTCACTTCACTCATCACTACATGAAAATTTTGGAGAGTTTAAGGTCCATGAAACAATCAGAAGAGCATCACATTCACTCATTAGCCAAAGTTGAAAGATGCATTAGAGAAGTGGAAGGTCGCAGACAATAGCTGTGCCCTATCTGAAGTTACTCTTTCACCAAACTGCCATCTTTCAACAGATTTCGAGGCAAAGCATCTACACTCTAGTCTCATACAGCTTGCTACTGTACGTCCTTGACTGACAATACACATATACATACATGACTCAAAGAATTATCCATGCATACCAAGCAATGCTGAGCAAAGTACACTTGAGACTGTGCCTTGACTGTACCAATATCAAGCAAATAGTGCACACTTGAGTGAGCAACTACAAAAAGTGACTTCACATGCACTTTAAGAAGTGTCAGTGAGGGTACTGGCTATATTGCAGCAAATGTGTTTGAACTACATAAAGGCTATATTAGCACAAATTACTGTCTAACAAACTGCATAAAATGGGTACATTGTCCTTTCATGGGTCATCAGCAACCAAGGCATATGCAAATACTTTCCTCTGGCCCCGCCCCTTAGCGTCTTTTCCTCAACTTCAATTGCAAGCCCAATGTCTGGACACTAAAGTGTTGGACGTTGCTCATAACCTATGCAGAAAGAGCACAAAAAATACAAAAATCTTTCTCACAGAAGACACATGCATGTGTGTGCAAGCCAAGACACACACACTTGCTAGAACAGACGTACGTGTACTTGACACTTCTTTGGAGCTTGTCAAACAAAGTACATTTCTTTGGGGCATCACGTAGGACACGAGAGAAAGAGGCGTGGTGTGAAGAGCCATGGGCAATTAGAGAGGGAACCCCTCACCAGACCTGAGGAAAGTGCTGCAGTGGACACAGACACACAGTGCCAGTCAACAAACAGGGAACCACATAGTACTGCAGGGTGATGTGAGTAACTACTGACCTGCCACAGGAGGAGGGCTGCAGCTGCCTCGTCAGCTCTCCCTTCACGACCTCAGTGCACCACAGGTGAGAGTAAAGGGGGAGTTTTATCAAATCCAAGCCTAAATTAAGTTAAGTTGTATGCACCAACTGTAAATGAATAGAACTGCATAAGGTATGTATGGAAATGCGCACACATGTACACACATGCATGCACACTTACTCATGAAAGTGAGCTCCTCAGCAGAACAAATCTTGAGCATCACAAGGTAGGACAGGTAAAGGGTGAGTGGCCAGAGGTTGATACCATCGCTTCAGTAACAGGCAGAACCTTGACTGTCTAAGGTTCAGCTACTCTTGTCTGGATCAAACTGCCTTCTCTCAATGGAGTTGGCAACAGCATGTAGTTTCACACTTCCCTTCCCCAACACTTACAGGTCATTACCGTCCTATGGGGTCGGGGCACCAGCAGAAGACAAAAGCTCTCTCTAAAGGAGAGCTGCGGCAGGAGCTCCAACAAATAGCTAGTCCCATTGTCTGCTGCTGAGGTATGTACACATGTAACATTCACCTTCTCCTCAGTCGTCACTACTTCTGGGAAAAGTCCATGACAAGAAGAGTTGACACAGTGAGCAGCCCACAAGAGTATGGGAAGGTTTGACAGTGAGCCAGTTTCACTGGCCTGCTCTTTCATGATGCCAGAATTTTCTTCTAGAGTGAGACCATTCACCAGCTGGCTCACTTACAGTAGCTCATCACTTGATGGGAATTGTTCAATGGGAAGAGTGAAGAGTGTGGCTCACTTGGTAGAAACACGGCAGAGTGTCACATTCATTCATTAGCCACGCAAACAAAGTATTTTCACACTTCATTCCCCTTCCCCTACACTCACAGGTCATTACCGTCCTATGGGGGCGGGGCACCAACAGGAGGGGTCAGTCTAGGACAGTCATACTGATCTAACAAACTTGCTTGACTGTGTCTTCAATACAATAGTTTTGTCTTAAGGAAGGTTGCGACAATTAGTTCCAAGAGGCCAGAGGTTGTTACCATCGCTTCAGTAACAGGTAGAACCTTGAATGTCTAAGGTTCAGCTACTCCTGTCTGGATCAAACTACCTTCTCTCAACGGAGCTGGCAACAGCATGTAGTTTCACACTTCCATTCCCCAACACTCACTGGTCATTACCGTCCTATGGGGGCGGGGCACCAGCAGAAGACAAAAGCTCTCTCTAAAGGAGAGCTGCGGCAGGAGCTCCAACAAATAGCTAGTCCCATTGTCTGCTGCTGAGGTATGTACACATGTAACATTCACCTTCTCCTCAGTCGTACCTGCTTCTGGGAAAAGTCCATGACAAGAAGAGTTGACACAGTGAGTCAGCCACAATGGCCACACCTTCTCATAAAGCCAGGGGTTTACCTCAGGAAAGAATCCATTTAACACAACAGGTCCAAATGCATGCACTCTGTAGGATTTTCAGAGTGGGCTTGCTCACCCTAAGGCATCATTGCTGAGATGAGCTTGCTGCCTGTTTTATGTGGGGCAAAGTTGTGCTGTGCTGTGTAAGTTTGGTACAATAAGGTGCTAACTAGCAAAGTCTATATGAGGGAAAGCTGCTTAGAGTCATTACACACACACACACACACACACACACACACACACACACACACACACACACACACACACACACACACACACACACACACACACACA
The DNA here is from genome assembly GCA_949841015.1 of Aplysina aerophoba. Classification (NCBI taxonomy): domain Eukaryota; kingdom Metazoa; phylum Porifera; class Demospongiae; order Verongiida; family Aplysinidae; genus Aplysina; species Aplysina aerophoba. The sequence goes on from OX465050.1 coordinate 2,461,514, forward strand.
CACACACACGTATATTGTTGTTGTTGCAACTAAAGCAGTGGATAATGGCAAGGGAGTGTGGTTGAGGAACGTAGCAAAATGTATGGATGATTTTGAATGGCATGGTGCATGCAATTGACACGTATCAGATGCAGAGATTGAACAGATGCTGAGGCCGGAATATATACGGCTGTGAGGAAAGTGAGAGCTCTCTTGAAAGCAAGGAGATAACGAGCAGACCTAGATTGAATATGATGCAGCAGATGGTTGGAATTTCTCTAGAGGACCACGTAGCTGTGCAGTTATTGACATCGCTTGAAGGACAAACAATTCCCTCCAGCACCTGAGACTCCAGACTTGAGAAAATTGCCATTTTGTACAACCATTATATACTTCCGTCCTGTAAAAATAGCACTATTGGTATAAGCACCGATTAGTGTGACAGCACATTTTTTTACAGTGAAGACAAAAAGAGACAGGAGGGTTATGATCAAATGTTGAGTGGCACAGCAGCCTTTGAGATGGAGGTGGGACGGTGGCAAGGGATAAAAACAGGGAGAGTACATATTATACAAGGAGTATGGAAGTGGAGGAATAGAAGATGTCCAACATGAAGTGTCCATAAGGCTTGGCTCAACCTCAGATGCAGCATCTTTGTGCACAGTGTATATATGCCTCTATCTTCAATCTTCCCTTAATTCCTTCACACAAAGATCATCAATTAGGCTGGTATTGTTAGTGTTATGCAAGCTGGTGTGTAACCTGTACAAGTTCACTACCTACACAGCTTGAAGAATACACATATAGACTCTGTATTATATACAGACTGCTAGCCTTGACCATCGCTCTCCCACCCCCTCGATCTCCTGCTTGTCTGTAGGCTATATACGTATGTATATAGCTACTGTCCACAAAGCACCCATGATGGCGTTTGAGGTGACGAAGTTTGGGTACTCTTCATCCTGACAGTTACACTTACTGGGTGCTTCCACTTTAGTGGGTACTTACATCACTGTCTGAAACATGATATATAATTATATTTCTACATTATCATCACCAGAAACCCCATTATATTATATTACTTTTGTTTCGTGGGATCACAGTTGACATCAGAGCGCAATAATAAAACAGGGCATGTATAATTATACACAGGAAAATGAAATTCTATGTGTTCTGTTGAAACATCAGGTGCAGAATTCCTGCATCTTACAGTAATTAATACATTATAATTAATTATTACAATTGAACTCAATATGAAAGACTAGAAGTACAGGAAATTGAGAACAAATTTTATCATCTCTAACAACAGTCATCACGTACAAACATGTACAATAATAGTAAACAGTGCATACGCAAGTACATAATATATAGCATACTGGGTAACAGCAGGGAAAATAACATGGTTAGTTAACATGGTTCGTTAACAAAGTTAATGAGATATCAAATTTAATACAACAATCATAGAAGGGGGTGCAAGTGCGGTGACGCTGTTCAATGCAATCCTGGCAACGAGGGGAGTCGTGTGTGCTTCATAAGCAGCACTAGAGTCCATGAAGCAGAAGGTCGCCCACGGGGATCTCTACCTGACTTAAGCTGTGCAGTTTATCGATCAGGTACTCTGACAATTCTGAATCCCTGAAGAAAGATGTCGGCTCATACGTGGCGGATACAGTAGACAGACAGCAAACGACCCGCATCCAGTCATGGAGCTGGTGGTCGCGCAGTCCTAATGCTAGGAGCAGGAAAAACTTCTCATCTTTGCCAAGGTTAGAGTGCTGCACCTGCAGTTGTCCAATGGCTGCTGCAAGGGACTGCACTTGGAGAGGCAAAGTGGATGCCACATTCTCATCTGAGAGGCATGAAATGGCGTGCTCAAGGAAATCCCAGAAGTATGGAAACTTGCGAAAGGCAGTGAATCCAAGTGCAAAGACATGTTCCATGGTACTGACAAAACCGACCTTGGCATTCATTAGGTGCTTCAGTACCTGTCCATGGGGCACCTGACCTCTGGACTTAGACTTAGCCAGCTGAACCAGATCATTCACACAGCGTGTGAGCGTCTGCTTGATCTCTGAAAGTGACATGGTCTCTTCAGAATTGTTTTTCGCGACCTTCTTCCATGACCGGATATTCTGCACAGGGTACAATGAGGCACTGTCAACTATCTTGCCTACAGCATCAGCCTCCAGGTAATCTGCCAGCAGAAAGCGCTCAACTGCTGAATCGTCCTCTGATGCTGATAGCCATCGTCTGCAGATAAACTTGTAGATTTGGCCAGATGTTACATTCTGCACAAGCACTGAGTCGACAAACAGGCTGGTCACCACCCCGGACCTATCATGGCCTATTCGGATGCATGTCAGAGGGCCCATATTCTGATTCTGAAACTCAAGCTGGTTCTCGCCTCGTCCAAACATTCTCTTGCCCGAGGTGCAATGCTCACCACCTATGTTGATGTACAGGCAAGCTGTATGGAATCCCATGTGCTTTCCCTCTCCCAACACCAATACACAGTACTTCATGACAACGTTTCGGAATGCTGATGTGAAGCATGTGAAGCTCCTTGCATTGAGCGTGAGTAGGAAGGTGATAAACTGTTCTCTCTCATCCTCAGTGCGCAGAAATGCATAGCCAAGGTATCGCCTAGTACAGAGCTCTTGATTGGAGAGAAGCAACTTCAAATGGTGAGCAAGAGATTTCTTCTCCAATGTCAGCCGCACCCAGGCCCTCACTCGACCAACATCAGTCTTGATTTCTGGGATCCGACTGACCACCTGTAGATCATTGAAAAATGATGGCTCGGGTGGTTTCTCGAGTGTTTCAATTCTGGACCTGTTCTCTGGAGACTGAAGCTTCTGGCGGTGGAAGTGAGATTTGATGGCTTGAGAACGTGGCAACTTTGGTGGAGTCTTGCTCTCCGTGAGTGCAGGGGAAGATGCCCGAACAACTGAGGGTGCACCATAAAGGAGTATAGTGCTATCCTCTGCCTCATCCCTGGGATAGACGTCAGCAAAGGCTATTAAATGTGACCACAGTGGAGATCTACTTTCTCTCTTGCGCAGCCCATGTCCCCAAATGCGCTCCAGAAGATCACACATTTTGGCAATCATGGTGTTCTCCTCCTCTACACCTGTATGAGAGTTGGGGTCAATACTCAGCATGTGTTTCACCCGTGTTCTAGTCTCCCTCCACAGCTGAAGAATGAAATTCGAATGAGAAGTAGCAGAAAATGTGGATGGTGTGGCAGTGCCCGGGGGACGAAGCTTCTTCCGTAAGCTGTTATTCTGTGGCTTCCTCCCAGATAGAGGTGTCATCTCCGGAGACTTCTTCAGTGAGCTGTCATCTGCCAGGATGGGGAAGAGCCCTTTACGCCATTCCACTGTGCCCTTACTACTCTCTGCCGGTCTCTCCAAAAGGATTGGCATCTTTGCTCCAGAAGCGTCAAAGTCTGGAGTCGCAGGTACCGACTTAGGTAGGGGTGATGTTATGGTCCCTGTCTTCTCCAAGTGAGCTTTGATGTACATATCAAATGCAATTATATTATGCATTGTTGTCTCACTCCTCCACGAAGCCACAATCTTGTGGTCAATGAATTGGCTGAACATCTGTGTCTCCACAAAGGCAGAAAGAAAGGGAATGGAGCTGTTGCTTTGATCTGAGAGGAAGGAAGTCTTGTCAAAATTCTGGAACTGCTCTCTGTCACGGATCCACTGTTCGTAGCTCTGCTGTGGAACAATGACAAAGTCTTCATAGTCGCTAAAGAGCTCCGCCATGTACCGCACAAATACATCCCTGATCTCCATTGTAAACTGTGTTTCTGTTGTGTCTCCACCTGCTCCATTGCTGTGGCTATCCACAGTGGCTTCATGTGCACCAGTTGTAGGAGACACATCTGTGCTTTGGAGGCGTGACATAATGTCAACCAGTTTTTGCACGTGGGGGTTTGTGCTGTCTCCCATCTGAGCAGCAGCTGCAAAACCTGTTGGGTCAGATGTCACCACCTTGATGGCTTCAATAATGCTGTCCTTATTCAAGGATTTCGGCTTTTGACGAACTGGCAATGGCGCAATGTGGATGTCTGGGCAGGTCACAGAGTATTCCTCCATCACCTTGCGGATATTTCCTAAAAGCTCTTCTTCCTTCGGGAGCTTTGGGAGGTCATCTGATGAAGAAAACATTTCTGCATCAATATCATACATGCACAGTGATGACGTACTCGGGAACTCCAAGCGCTGATCTAATTCCGGATCAACCCTGATGCCCATAATGAATGGGACTGGTGCATCGAGGAACCCCAACTGAGCTGAGGGCAGAATGGGAACAAAGACCTGCTGCCATTCAAAAGGGTACAGCAGTGCAACTAGACACTGTGCACATAACATAAGCTTTTCGTATGAAAATGATTTGAGCAGGAGCTGGTGCTCAAGTAAGACAGTGGTGAAAAGCTTAATTAGGTTGCCCAAACCAATCATCTCCAGGAATTCCATCATGGAGTAGTCAAAAAGTGGCAGCGACTCCACAGGGGGATGCTGCCACTGGACCTTCTCATCGGGTCCCCAAAACATGAGCTGCTGACCAGGAAGAGGCATAGGAACTTCAAACAGGAGCTGTTGAATGTAGGCCTCGAGGGGAGCCTTGCACGAGCCATTGTCCACGACAGTGTGCACTATCTGGAACAAGAAGCTTTTGAGGGGCCGCACCACTGGGTATGCAGAAACTGTGCACACGCATTTACTCACATAAAGGGTGTCTTCTTTGGAATTAAAGGAGAAATTCACTTTCTGCTTCTCAGAGAGCATGGCATGCAGAGCGCTAGCTGTGTCCTTGCTCTCCACTGGCTCAAAGAATGTGACAACACAGCCGTGAGCATGAGAGCCATCCTCGCGTGTGATAAGAAAAGTGTGAAATGCCGAATTCTCAATGGGAAATGGCACATTCTTCTTGTAAGAGACCCCGTTGGGCATGCACAAGGTGGTCACAGCCACCTCATCAAAAGGAGCACCGTAGCCAATTTCAGGGTAGTGTGCAAGCACACATGGCTGTAGACCAGATCCAAAGATGGTACTGCGAGCTCCAGATGGTGTTCCAGGCGTTAGTGGGAGGTCGCTGGGACGGACTCCACACAAGACGAAGAAGTCCACCAGCCTTGGTGACTCGCTGTCCATTGCAAATTTGCCGTCTGCACAAGGAAGGTAAAGTATGCACTGTGAATGTCCAAGCGACCAAACACATGCTTTTAAAACTATTCTTCGTTGTTTCTTGCATTGGCTAGTTATTCTACGTGGTACAGAGAAGAGTTATTCTATTTTCTTTGCTTAATGGGAGTCATGTCACTAGGGAAGCATCACAAGGTAGGAATAGCAGGATTATATCTCTTGATGTTGTAACTCATTGCTATGTACGGTATGTGATAATATAACATTGTCCGAAATATCCCCATTTACACAAAATGGAAGGACAGTTTTTGTCGCTAATTAAACAATTCATCATTGAATAAATGATTTGTGTCTGAATAAAACGAGCAAGAACAATAGAGCGCTGAATAAATGATTGAGGAGGTCTGAATATAATGTTACGGAGGTTTGGGTGCCAGCAGGATACTCAAACTACAGTACATGGGATTAAATGTTAACGTACTACGCCTGTATGTACATAAGTATGTGTAAGTTAGTATGCCCGTAGCAAAAAAGGTAGAACGTTCGTATCTGAAAATTAAATTCGTACGCCCATATCCGCAGTATGCCCTTACAAACGCTCTGTAGTACGCCTGTATACCTATCTCATATATGTATGTACACCCCTACATCCACCCTAGTGAGAGTGGAATCAAAGAAATGCTGCCTATTCGTGCATTCCTGCCGAATGATTTCTCATGTAAGCAACCTCTGAAGGTGTTACAAACTGTGCAATATCATGTGACTCTCCTATTAGGACTTTCTTCTCCGCACTCTGCACAGTCGGTTGACAAAAGAGCAACAAAGGAGAAAGCAGGTGAGTGTTCGCAGCCAAAGATGCAGCCAATCACAGCTTTCCGCATGTATACGCATGTAGGTACAAGAGTGAGCAACTGCCGTTGCTTGTCCTCTGAATGTGTGTGTATACGTGCGTATCTCTTTACAAACGCTCATCTTAAGTTGTCCTGTGCTCATACTTTACAACAACCATAGCTGTATCTATGTGTGCACTACTCCTGTAGCCGTACTTATGCACATGCTGCATACTTTTGTGTGTACTGCTTACGCCAATCTACGCACATACCCTTAGAAAAGAATATGCACAACAACTCACAATTGTTTGTGCAAGTACTGATGTGATGTTTTCGCTTGTCAATATCACGAGATGTACGGTG